>JABAJS010000010.1:0-172046 GCA_018221635.1 Tephrocybe sp. 10521TJB | reverse complement strand
GATATACTACATTGGATGGGCCGCGCCGCATTGGAAATGATTGGACAGAGCGGTATAGGCTATTCTTTTGATCCATTGGTAGAGGGTGCTGTGCCCCACCCGTTTAGCGAGGCAGCCAAGTCGTTTAGGTCAAGATACATCCCCTTATTTCAATTACTATTCTCTAACAGCCTCATTGATAGCCCTGCCAGTTCAAAGTTGCAATTACAACAAGAATATCTTCTACCCATTCTCGTCAAGTTAGGCTCTCCGCGGCTTAGGAGATGGGTAATGGACCGCCTTCCTATCAAGAATCTTCATGCGCTCCGCAACATCATTGACATCTGGGATCGCACGACTACTGATATTTTCAAAGAAAAGAAACAGGCCCTGAAGGAAGGCAACGAGACTCTCGCAAAGCAGGTTGGCCAGGCCAAGGATCTTATGAGTATACTCAGTACGTTGCTGTCAAATACAACGGGCGTGTATATATTCATCGACCACAAGTGAAGGCCAACATGGAAGTCGCTAAGGAAGACAGATTACCCGACAAAGAAGTCTTAGCGCAGGTGAGTCAAATCGCACAAGTGTTTCTCGATTGAAACGGCTGATTTGTGATTCGATGGTAGATGTCGTAAGTTGAGGCCCCCAAGTTTCTTTCGAACCATGGCCAACACCTTCACCCAAAAATAGGACATTTATCTTCGCTGCCACTGACACGACATCAAACGCTCTTTCGCGCACTCTCCATCTTTTGGCCATGAACCCTGAATCTCAGGAACGTCTTCGTGCGGAGATTACTCAAGCACAGAATGCACATAAAGGAGACATACCTTATGATGATTTAGTTGCGCTGCCCTATATGGATGCAGTATGCCGCGAAACCTTGCGTCTGTAAGTGACCTCACAATATTACTCTAGCCTTGCTTTGTTTATTCTCCACATTCCAGCTATCCACCTGTGCCAGGAGTCTTAAGAGTGTATGATTTTGTTATCCATGGATTTTGCTTGTAACTCAGTCCATACAGTGCTAGACAGGATATCGTTCTACCTTTATCATCTCCAGTCAGAGGACTCGATGGACGTGAAATGGACTCGATTCTCGTTCCAAAGGACACCAAGATATTCATCTCCATCTTGAACACTAACCGAGACCCACTTGTCTGGGGCCCAGATTCACTTGAGTGGAAGCCTGACCGATGGCTCGCTTCACTCCCGGACGCTGTTCACAATGCACATATCCCTGGAATTTATTCACACCTGTTCGTGCCCCTCAAAGCTTGCCTCCTTCTGGTATGACAATTGACCACTCCTCTAGCTTGACTTTCCTTGGTGGTGGTCGAGCATGCATCGGGTTCAAGTTTTCTCAACTAGAAATGAGTGAGTACACTATTACTATTCCTGCGCACGGATTTTGATGCGTGACTTCCGATCGCAAGAGGTTGTCCTGTCTACTCTAATCTCTCGATTCCGTTTCTTCCCTTCCGATAAAGAGATCGTATGGCAAATGACTGCCATTACAACCCCAACGGTCAAAGGCTCCTCCGGGAAACCACAGCTACCACTGAAGATGGAGGTGGTGGATTCTTTACTCTGAGTCGATACTACCTTCCCCAACTTCTTTGTGTAGCCATGTTATTAACTGGTCGTCTTCGTCTGGACTTGTACCTCCTTCCGTTTGTCCTTCTCTGAATATATGGTTCTGATGTGCTTCTGAAAATTCTTGTCGACTTAAAATTGTGACCGGTTCGCCGGGGCCGTACCTTACTATCCTGGTCCTGTAAAATGCCTTTCTATTGGAAGACTATTGTGTCTCGTTAGTTCTGAAAGATGATTCCGGCTCTCCTGATTTCCGGATAATTATCGTCGGAAATATAGTACCATCACTCTCACAGTGACACTTCTGCTACCGGCCTTACAGAACCTTGACCACACCATGAGACACGCACCGCAATCTTTAGCACTTCCACGCCGTACAACTTCAACCTGATAAGGCGGGCAAGCCGGAAAGCCCGCTTGTTACAGATGTGTTTGTTTGTAACTTCTACGGTGGCACCTGCCATCACAGATCTTACTGGTGTATATTCTTTACATTCTTGACTTCTCGGCCCTTAACTTACACACGAGAAGCCAAAAACGTAGGCAGGTATTGTCATCGCCCCGGGAGGTCCATTCTGAAGCACGTAATCCTCCATATCTATAAAGTCTGTTCTGGTTCTGCTTCTTTCCGGGTTGCCTGTTCACCTTCGTTATAATGTTCGTTTTAAACTCGACAGCACAAGTAATTATACTTGTCGTACTTGGCTGGATTCTGCGAAAACTCCTGTCTAAGACGGACCTTGACAACATCCCGGGCCCGGAATCTAGATCATTCTTAAAGGGTACATGCCTAGAGGATCTACTAACTCTGTCACTCGACTTAACAAGGAACCATTCAGGCAACTTGGGACAGCTTTTTAACATATATGGCTGGGACTTCAGTGCCAGGATCGCCGAACAGTGTATGCATCTTGCTTGTTTCTGCCGACGTCATTGAATCCTTTCTACTTCTAGATGGTCGAGTTGCCAAGATCCATGGGTTATTTGGTGTAAGTTGTGAAATAGTACGTTCTATTGGGTTTTCACTGATCAGGACTTCCAGTCACAGTATCTTGACATTTACGATCCGAAAGCGTTGCACCACATCATTGTCAAGGCTAGTTGATATGTCCGAAGCATACAGCAAGACACTGTACTGAGTTGGAGCAGGACCAAAACGTCTACGAAGAAACCAGCTCTTTTTTTGCGTATACAGTCTACCATATCCATCAACACAGGTATATTGATGTATCTTCTAGCGCTAACAGTATCATTTTTGGCGGAGGACTTTTGTCGACACATGGTATGATCTCTCCTGACATTAAATGTCTTATTTCGCTGAAAAAATCAGGCGAAAAACATAGGAAGCAACGTAAAATGTTGAATCCTGTTTTTTCCATTGTGCATATGCGCCACATGAGTATGTGATAAACCTGACCGTCATTATAATAGGCTAAGAACTCGTGTTTTATTGAAGTTCCCATGTTTGTCGATGTCGCTAAAAAGGTCTGACAATAGTCCCGTCGATTACTATGTATTCTGCTAACCTAAGAGATAGCTCGAGAAAGCTATTAAAATCAAGCTGGCTAATGGTGCTCAGGAGGTCAGCCAATCTGATAGTGACGTGGGCTTTCTCTGTAATGTCACCATAGATCGACGTCTTACACTGGATGGGCCGTGCTGCTCTGGAAATGATCGGTCAGAGCGGTATGGGATATTCCTTCGATTCGCTGGTGGAGGGTGCTACGCCACACCCATTCAGTGAGGCAGCTAAAGCATTCGGGTCAGATATTCTATCATCACAAGCATTTAACCGTTCATGTTGTTCCAATAGCCCCGCCAGTTCGAAAATGGTTTTAGAACGCGAATACCTCCTGCCAATTCTCGTCAAGATAGGTACTCCAAAGTTTAGAAGATGGGTCATGGACCATCTTCCCATGAAGAATCTTCATGCAATCCGCGACATTGTCGATACATGGGATCGAACAACAAACGAAATTTTCAATGCAAAGAAACAGGCTCTGAAGGAAGGCGACGAGGCCCTTGTAAGACAAGTCGGGCAAGCAAAGGATCTCATGAGCATTCTCAGTACGGCGTGGAATTTATCAGCCGAACCTCATACTCACCATGTTCTATATAGTGAAAGCAAACATGGAAGCCTCTGCGGAAGACAAGCTGCCTGACGACGAAGTTCTGGGGCAAGTGAGTTATCAACTATCCGCATGCCAAATGACGCATCTCGAACAAGCGGCACGAATCTAGATGTCGTAAGTCAATTTATATTCAGGTATATGGAACGAGAATGAACAGACGGTCTGCTCTTAGGACATTTGCCTTTGCGGCTACTGACACGACTTCAAATGCTCTTTCACGTACTCTCCACCTTCTGGCCACGCACCCTGAAGCTCAAGAACGTCTTCGTGCGGAGGTTGTTCAAGCACGCGAAACGCACACCGGAGACATACCGTATGATGATTTGGTTGCGCTGCCATTTATGGATGCAGTGTGCCGCGAGACGTTGCGCCTGTAAGTCTAGCTAGTTGGCGCCACAATATTCCGCTTCTCTCATGCAAACGGTCACAGGCACCCACCGGTTCCAAGGCTAATGAGGGTGTACGAAAATTTCTATATTACGTAGTATTTAGCATTCCCTGACTTTAAATTTCAGAGCTCGACATGAAATCATCCTGCCTCTCTCATCCCCTATCAAGGGCGTAGACGGGCGGGAGATGGAGTCAATCTTGGTCCCTAAGAATACCAAAATCTTCATCTCCATCATAAACGCTAACCGTGACCCTCTTCTATGGGGACAGGACTCGCTTGAGTGGAAACCCGAGCGGTGGCTCACACCGCTTCCCGAAGCCGTACACGAGGCTCATCTTCCTGGAATCTATTCCCACCTGTGAGAGATCCCTCCCATCATTGCTGTTGTGACGTGTTGATGAACAACATCTCCTTCAGCATGACATTTTTGGGCGGTAGCCGGGCATGTATTGGGTTTAAGTTTTCTCAGCTAGAAATGAGTGAGTAGAATTGCTTCTACATCCATTGATTACGGTTAATCTCTGATCATTCGTCAGAGGTCGTCCTGTCCACACTCGTCTCTCAGTTCCGTTTCTATCCTCCAAAGGAAGAAATTGTCTGGGAAATGACAGGTATCACAACCCCGACAGTCAAAGGTGCTTCTCGATACCCCCAGTTACCGCTCAGGATCGAGGTGGTAGATACACAAGCTTGAATGTGTTGTAGCACGCTTGAAACTTTTCTTATGTGTTTGAATTGCACCCTTAATCAATCGGTGTCATGGTTAAGTCCACAGCCAGAGATTAGCGCTTGCATCCAAGTCAAGTGGGGCAGATCCGGTTCAATTAAATTCACCGCCACGACGAGCTGGTTATGACTAACGTTGATCATGATTATCAGCTCACTTGAAAACCAGATGGATATCATTGTTGTTGCATGAAGATCCGACGAGATAGCGAGTGCACTTGTGATTTTTCTTTTTGCAGAAAATATCAAAAGGATGGTTATATGGATATCAGCTGAGTTTTATGTCAAGGGGTGGTCAGACTAACAATTGTTGGTGTACCTTGCCCTCGTGATATGGATCGTCATAAAGATGCAGCGCCACTAAATAAGGCACACTCGAACACAGCAGGCTAGCGCTAATACCAACATGTACTTTATAGAGAACGAGCTTACATGCGGTGCGGCGAGAGGACCCGAGTAGTGTTGCAAATGCAAGGATTGCTGAAAATGAGTAATGAATATCAAGATCCTGTTTCGAGCTGCAGCTGGTTGATGAGTTGCCTGTATATAAGAATGACGTCAAGTATCAGTTACAAATACTGCGGGAACCACAAACGCACCGTTGTTTGTCATAGAGGCCCTTCGCATTTCTCCTATTTCCTCTCCAGATATTAGCTCTCCCTATTCGTTCCCATCCGTCAGGTTGAGATCTCTGTGCACATCCCTCCTTTCCCCCACGCTCCCATACTCTGTGGTAGTAGTTCTTCAAGCAGGGCCATGCATCTTGTAAATCGAAACTAGTCCTGCGACGCCAGTCAAAACCCCGATGCACAATATACGCAAGGATGGGGAAGAAGGCGCAATCCGCGAGCCCGAATGTGTCGCCAGCAATGAACGTGGACTTTTCAGCATATGTTTCCCAGTAATCCAGCTCGTGGTCTACGGCAGCAATGAGCTGCTCGCGTTCGGCTGTACTGAGCTTTCTGCCCGCATGCTCCGCGTCGAAATGAGCGTCCTCAAGCTCATCATAAATTAGCCGAAGATTCTCCGCTTCCTGAATGCGAGCAAGGGCAAGGGCATGAGCGCTGCGGTTGGAAAGTGGAGAGAGTAGAGGTCGAGCTGGGTTGTAGTATGCCTCAATATAATGCAGAATCGCGAGGCTTTCATTGATTATAATTGTACTGTGGACGGAGTCTGAGTCGGTCGTCATGGGGTTCTGGTTTGCAGTACTGGCGACCACGTCCACAAGCACGGGAGTTTTTCCGCGGTGATTGAGCTCCAGGAATTCTGGAAGACGGGTCTCTTTCGGGTCAGACATCACGCGAAGTCGTGTGCGTTTAAATTTGAGTTCCTGTACGCTGGATGTTCAGTAGAAGGACCACGGAAATGGATAAAAGTGACACCTTCTCGTGAAGTGCCATCATTACGCGCCAGCTAGGAATCGAACCATTTACGTAGAATAACTCTGGAATATTGTTTCTTGTCGTAGCGAATGTTGGAGAAAGAGGTCCAATGAGACATAGCTCCTCGTGGGAGGAGAGGTGGGCACCAAGTTTTGTCATGTCACGGAGCGCGCGATCGTGACTGGCGCGTTTTCGCCACCCCAGGCAATCCTCCAACAGGATGACCTCAAATCCCAGGGAAAGCGCGTCATTGACTGTCGCATTGACGCAGACGTTTGTCAGAAGCCCACACACAAAAAGTTCTGTGATCTCCCGGCGCTTCAGCTCGTCAAGAAGCGCGGTCTCTTTGAAGGCTGAGTACCACGTCTTTGTCAGGACGATGCTTTCCCCCTCCTCTGGATTCACATTATCGATTAAAGTTCGGATATCAGGGGAAAATTCTGCGCCGAAGGTGCCTTTCACACAACATGGGGTTTGACCTGTGTGGGTTCCCGTAAGGAAAGTGTTTTGATCAGATGTAATGATTGGGCCCGCAATTGATTCAGAATATTCGGAACGTATCCAGAAGGTAGGGTATCTAGAAACACGGAATGCGGTTGTGACGTCCCCGAGCCTTTTCAGGAATGGCAGTGAATCACTGTGTACTCGAAACTGGCCTGTCGGTGCTATGAATTCGTTTTGGAGGTCGATCATCACCAGGCATCGCCGGGGGTGGTTATGGGACATGAGTGCGAGATTGCTGATTGTTGTTGTGAAAAGTTATGGATTGCTCGTTTTATCCTGCATGAGGGATCTATATTATCAAAGTACTGGGAGTCATATCGCGCGCTGTGACAGACCTAGGTTAGCTAGCCTGGGTCTGGGTCTAAATTTGAAAACCTGCAAAATCTCAGATTTTTCCGCATCAGGAGAGCTCATTGTTAAGTCTTTTAAGGATTATGACAGGCCCCTCCGGTCTGCCTGAAGAGGCCGAACGTGACTGTACCCGGGTGCATGCCGTGGAAGTAGCATTAATCGACAGGTATCCAATGATGATCTGAGGCTTGTGTTTTACGGGCTTGCAGGTGTGTCAGTCGTGCGAGCCGCAAGTTGCCATGATTCAGGGGAGAAAATATGTGAGTCGAAGTTTCGGCAAGCAAAAGTCCGAAGATGTTTATTGTCTGATGAGTGAGCCTTGTAGGAGATTCTCAGGAGAGCTCTTAATAGGCGGGGCGTAGAAATAAAGGGTAAGGCCTTCAGGCCTTTATGTATATGGCCTGCTGTTGGCCTTTTCTAGGATACAATTGGGAGTGTGGCTCATGGCAGCAAACAAGAAATAACAAGAGGCAGTTCCGAAGAGGTTGGTGGTGATGACCTCCATTTAGCTGTTGAGCACCAAAACTCGCCCCATTTCCCTCTTTCCCTCTGCCATCACGTCGTTCACTCTCACTCAGACCATGCAGGCGGTCCACCACCTGCCCCCGATGCTGGGCCACCACTATGCACACCATCCACATAACAGTGCGCCGAACCCTGGTCCTAGCGTAATGCCCACTCCTCCAGTCACTGCACGCAAACGCAAGCGCGCCCATCAGTATACTGTTAGCTACAGCGAGGTCCAGGAGGTCGACAGTGACGGCACTCTCAGAGAGGTTATCGTCATCGAGGATACGCCCCCTCCGCCAACTATGTCCCCCGCCACGACCCATAACGGTGCTTTCTCAGCCTCTTATCAACCTCCAATTTACTCAGCCCCGATACGGACGAGGGCTAGGGCTGCTGCAGAGGCACAAGCCCTTTCTTCATCCTCTTCTTCCGCAATCGTGGCACCCGCTCCCAAGAAGAGAAAACGGGAACATCCCGAGGAGGTCCGTGCGCCGGCTGCAAAGAAACTTGCTACCGGTGGTCACCAAACCCAACAGATAGCCCAGACAAAGTCTTGGGACAGCAAAAGTACTGCTGCAACTGACAATGTAAGCCCTCCATGAATCTCTGGTGTATGTGTATCACAGACTGACAATTTGCGATGACCGACCAGGCTTCCAAGAGCTCTGTCGTATGTGATGACAAGGAGGGACACTACATCATCGTCCCCGATGATCTTATCTACTCGCGCTGTATGTTCCGTGTCCGTTGGCTCCCATTTCAGAGCCTCATTTGTACAATAGATCG
Organism: Tephrocybe sp. 10521TJB; assembly: GCA_018221635.1. NCBI lineage: Eukaryota > Fungi > Basidiomycota > Agaricomycetes > Agaricales > Lyophyllaceae > Tephrocybe > Tephrocybe sp. 10521TJB. Next base: position 163,686 of record JABAJS010000010.1, on the reverse strand, counting down.
TACCGTCCGGCTGCTCGGACAAGGGACCTTTGGCAAGGTCGTGGAGGCTGTGGACACCCAAACGAACACTCGTGTGGCGATAAAGATCATTCGAGCCATCCCAAAGTACCGCGATGCCAGTAAAATCGAAGTTCGAGTCCTTCAGAAACTCAAGGAACGCGATCCACTTAATCGGAAGTGTGTACTTCTCTCTCCCGTCTTTGTGATCATAACTAATACCTGCTGCAGTAAATGCATCCATCTACTTCATTGGTTTGATCATCGGAACCACATATGTTTGGTCTCGGAGCTCCTAGGGATGTGTGTATACGACTTCCTCAAGGAAAACGAGTTTGCCCCTTTTCCTCGCCATCACATTCAAAGTTTCGCCCGCCAATTATTGGGGAGTGTGGCTTGTAAGCTTTCTCTTTTCACTTCACTGTCAACAACTCATCTGACACTCACCTAGTTCTGCACGATCTGCATCTAATCCATACCGATCTAAAACCCGAAAATATCTTGCTTGTTCACAACGACTACCGAACCGTTGTAGTGCCATCATCAAGTGGCAAAGTATGTCGCTTTGTTTTGAGAGATCTATGAATCCTGACGTGGTGCCACTTAGCGGAATTCACCCCCGAAAATGAAGCGTCTTTTGGAATCCACTGATATACGGTTAATTGATTTTGGATCCGCTACCTTCGAGTCAGAATACCATTCAACGGTTGTGTCTACTAGACACTATCGTGCTCCTGAGATCATCCTAGGTTCGAATTCCCTCGTTCTTGCGTTCTTGCCGTACGATTCCTGACGGATCATATAGGTCTAGGCTGGTCCTATCCCTGCGATGCCTATTCCCTGGGATGTATATTAGTGGAGTTCTATACTGGAATTGCGCTGTTCCAGACCCACGACAATCTGGAACATCTGGCTATGATGGAGATGGTCATGGGCAAGATACCAGATCGGTTCGCACGGGCGGGTGCTCGTTCTAAACCTGAGTTCTTCAAAGATGGTGCAAAACTCGACTGGCCGAAGGCGAAAGCCTCTCGGCAAAGTAAGAAGGAAGTTCGAGCGACCCGCTCATTAACGGTTAGTAAATCTTTGATATACTTGGTCGACATTGACTTAATGGTTTCTGTCTAGGATGTCATCCCACAGACTGACATCGTCAATCGACAATTCCTGAACCTAGTACAACGGCTTCTCAATTTCGATCCTGGGCAGCGTATCACAGTGCGGGACGCGCTGAGTCATCCGTACTTCTCGCTGAGCATCCCGGAGGAAATATAGCCCCCTTCTTACATACTCAACATTCGCCCACCTGCTGTGCTCAGGTCCTTCATTTCCGTGCCCGCTAAAGTGGCCCGCACTGGACCCTTGTCTATTGTTCTCTTACGAAGTCACACTACAACTGTACACCTGTCTCCCTCATATTCACTCCTACGAACTCTCGATTATCTTCCCTTGTTCCCTAGTACTTTCCGCAACACTACGATTCCCAGGAATATTGACCACCCCCGATGATCCTGGCCTTTTGCGCTGCTCCTTGCTGCGCCTGTACGGCCGTTTGACATTTGTACATCTACGCCCTCAAACACCACAACTCCTCGTTTTGCGATCGTTCAGCCGTTCTAGCCGGGCCCATGCCTTCGTTGGTCGACATCCAGCTGCACATATATAAGATATTCCAGCATCACCCATCATAATTCCCTCACACATACCTCAATCCAACGTCCACGTACCTTTTTGTCTGCATTCAATTTATCCACCCATCATCCAACAGCATTTCGCATTGCATCCACACTCCTTATTTACCCCTAGCCATCAATATCATTTCAATCATCATCCTTCTTCTACTTCCTTTTTCTCTTTCTGACATTTGTTGCTTGCGACACCTCAGGGCCAGCTTTCTCGCCCCCTCCTCTACCATCTATTGCGGCATCCACCCCCCTGCCTCCCAATTGTTTGTCATTTCTCTGGTCGCCGAGTCGCCTCCTCTTCCTCTTTATATCTCTGTCTCTCTATCTACTGGCCGGCTATTATATCCGTGTACCACCACCCTCCAAATAGACGCAACAGAATTGAAGCTTGAAGAATCATGCACTGTTCGAGTGGCCGAATTCCATTCATTGGCTGTGGTACAGGGCAATTTATCTTGGGCGTACGATAGCTTTGGACAGCGGGCGCCAAGTTCAACTCTTGTCAGTTGACTCCGCCGGCTCTCCAAACTTGGAAAGGCTTCATCGAGCACGCTATGTGCCACATTGCATATCTACTCGTGGTCATCAGACATGATCTAAAGCCCGTGTACGCGATCCTCCGAATGTGTTATGGCTGCGTTTGTAATTTAATCGATCCGAGGACACAATCAATATCAGGGAACAACTTGGGAACAACCTATTTCTCTGGCAGGCTAGAGAATTTAGTTTATCGATTGAAGACATCGATTAGAGCATCTCGTAATGCTGGCAATAATACACAATGCGTGCAAACTTTATCGAAGGATCCGGGACCCTCGATGTCAGTCACATGTGTGTTCTGGTCCGGTGTCGGTGAGAGGGACCTATCATGCGGTGAGTGGTACTGGCTCATATACACACACAACCATGACTAACTTTACATCTGAGTGATCTCTCACATGATTCGTTTGAAGAGCTCAGCCTAGCATCACCTACCATGGACGCCACTGCAGATTCAGAAATATAATCTCTACGAAAGACAACCTCATTGTTCGAGCACTGAATCTGCCATCAATTTTGTGCGGGGCGTGCGACTGCAATTGGTTAGAAACTTACATCTTTTGGTAGTAAGTATGGCTGTAGAACTAGTGTCTACGTAGCTATGGCTCGAGAATTTCAAAAGGCAACGAAGAAAACGAGTAAAATTCTATATTCTCATCGCGTCCATACTCCTCCATCATGCTCTCCACGATCGTCTCGACAATTTCTGCAATGCAGGGTACAGTGCTGAAACACATGCCCCATAGGATATGACCAAAAGAGAGGCTGGCTAGATTTGGATTGTTAACGAGAGAGACTGCACCTGTCCAAATGAGATAATCATGAGATAGTTTATCATGTTCGTACGGCAGACTGAACGAACCTGTGTATTTTCTGGGAAGAATCGGATTCAAGCTGGTGAGTGATGGGCCGATGGCTGAAATGAGTCTTGCAATCGCTCGAGAGCGATCATGGCAATCCGTTTCCAAAGTCAAATTTCGGAGCTGGGTGGAAGGAATGAGGCCGGAAGACGAGACTCCATGAAAGGAACAACACGATAAAGCTAGTGCCATTAATTATGGGAAGGGGTTCTGTGGGACGAGGGAGGAATCAATGTGTGCGCCACGTGGCTCGGTCTCGAATATGCGGCAATATGAATAGCAAAATTTTGTTGAGATGTTTACGGTTAAGTTCGCGATGGCGCCTAGAGGACAGCCACGTGTTCTTTTCCGCGTCGTCTTCAGAAAGAAGGTCATGAGAATCATACTGAGTGTCCTCCCAATCATGAGTTTCCTCAGCGGTGATAATAGACAGCGTCTTCACATAGCGAGTCAGTTTCGCTTCAGCACAGCCGAAAACCCCAAAATTCCCGCTGTGCGTGGTCCAATTTACGAGCGTCAATGCACAGGGAAAGGTCTCCAAAAAGCCAGTATCGTGAACGAAGGAGCCATGAGGTCGAGACCCGGCCACACTGGTATAACGTCTTGACGTCTTTATGGAGTTGGTCAATGATAAGGTCACAGATTTCTGTTGAGAGTTGGCTCATTTCTGAATAAGAAAGAATAACCAAAAAGCTCACGGGTTAACGTGTTACTGCGCTTATTTGCTAAGGACGGAAGGAAGCGGCTGGGAACTTCGTGGTAATGGCGTTCAATGCGAGATGCGAGGTAATCTTATATAGTTCGGCCGAGAAAGAGGGGTCAAAAGAGATAAAGAGTCACTCGATTAATGGCTTTAAGAAGAGCAAGCGTGACGAAGAATATTGACGAGACAAGTCAAAGCGTTGCGCAGTGCGCAGAGGCCTCCTTCAGGTTTCTGGAAACTGTATTCGAACGAAGTGAAGATCCCTTTGCGAATTGCTTATCACAGGTGAGCGGAACTTCCAAAGTTCAAGCTACCTATGAAAAGATTAGATTAGATCGCATGACTCTCCCACCACCGCCAGCTGCTCCAACTCACCTGTTGCGCACACATTCTTCTCCTGTTAATACAGTCTCCATCTCACCTGACAATGAACGAATATATTCTGGGGATGCTTCAGGCCTTGTAGTGGTCACCTCTACACGTACATTACGCCCAATCACAAAGTGGAACGCGCACATTGACTCTCTGTTGGGTATTGAGGAATGGGGAAGCCGGGTTATAACGTACGCCTATTCACTTCCTTCCATGTTGACTTTTACAGCTATTCCTTAAGCCATGCAAGGGACAATAAACTACACGTATGGACGCGAGTAGAGGAGCTCCCAGTATCCTTACGTGTGGGTTCCGTGGCACAGTCCGTCGGGGAGACACCTCTACCAAAATTATGCTACTCAATGGACGTCAATGCACTAAACTACTGTCGCTTTTCCCTATTGCCGTATGAAACACAAGCCCTTGTCGTGCTTCCCAACTTGGTGGATTCTACTTCGGTGTGTTTAAGCGACAGTACTTGTCAATGTTGTGCTAATGACTAGATGCTAGGCCGATATCTGGAGCTTACCGTCTTGTGAACGTATCCATGCAGCCATTGGACAGGCAGGAAAAACGTCGATATTCAATTCTGATCCGAACGAGAGGTCCAAAACGGGTGCGTGAACAGGACTATCCTCGAAGATTTTAGAGGTTCACATTTCGTACTAGGCATCATCATGTCCCTCCATTTATTTCAGGCTTCCCGTGATTTACCCTCGTCCTCAGCTTCTGGCAGTGAACTCAGGCTACTCTGTGCATATGAAAGTGGTTCAGTGACCTTGAGGAGATATTCCAAGGCGAACAAAGTAAAGTCCGTCGAAGGGGCTGGCTGGGAAATAATATGGGAAACAAAGCTGCACGCTGAGACCAGTAATTTCGCTCTCTTCGTCATTCGTCTTGCTTTGATGCTCAATGTGAACTTAGTTATGGCCATGAGCGTGTCGAGGAACAATACTTTTGCGCTGACAGTCTCCGCTGATCACTTGGTCGGGCGATATGACCTCATGGTATGTCTATGCCCTGTAAATTGACCTCCGTTCTTTACTCATCCTCAAAAGGACAACAATGTTGTCACTGCTTGCATATCACACCGCACCAAACACCCAGGAAATTCGGCGATTGCAATCCATGACGGTGAACGGGTCTGTGCCGTCGCAGGTTGGGATGGGAGGTAGGCTTCTCTATCACGACTCTCGTAGAATGCCGCCCATCATCTTACTATTCCACAGTATCCGATTATATGCAACGCGAACAATGAAGCCTCTCGGTACTCTCAAGTACCATAAAACGGGATGCCAGGCTGTGGCGTTTGCGAAACCTCTTGACGCAATCATAATAGATCAAAGAGGTGAGGTGGGCGTGGCGAGTAGTGATGCTGAAGAAGAAGAGGATATAGACGAAGACGAGAAAGCAGAGCGCGCTCGCTGGTTGGTTGCTGCAGGGAAAGATACTCGTGTGTCCATTTGGGCGTTAATGAGTTTTACCAAACGATGACCATCCGCTTCGGCACCCATGTATGTTCAATAGTTGTTGGATCTCTTGCACTGATCATGAGATACGAATTAGCTTTGGAACTCCTGAGATGAGAGACCGAAAGCCTCAATGCACCTGACGGTTACCTGCATCGATGCTCATGGGTGCCTGTAGATGAGATGACCGAAAGTGAAAGCATTTACCAATGATTACCACCAGTGCTCCAACCATTGCCGCCACCTCGCCTTGGATATCGCATGTCCAGAATCATAGAGGTACGGTGGCCAAAGCGAAAGCCATTCACGCATTATTCAATGTCAGCCAAAGCGAAACAAACAAAACGCATTTCTGGTTATAAAGTTGGCCACTCACTCCTATCCTCTTTCCCCATAACAACGACCATTTCTCCTTTCCTTCATATGTCTCCGCCGTTGTTCCGACCTTGTGCGCCCGCCTTTTGTGATTGTTCGTTCATTGTATCTAAGACTCAACATCGTTACGGTCCCGCTCAAGTTACTAGGACACCGCCAAGTCTGGACGCCACTCCGCTTCAAAAGAGCTTACCACCTTGTGCCATATCTTCACTTAAGTGTTCGCCACTAAGTGGCGTGTCTCCTTATCATCAACTTGAAAACTCATTCAACGTCACCCAACGCCCCACGTCTACTCTTGGCGATACCCCTAACTGTATGTTCCTGTGTTTTCTCAAATACAACAGCGCGCGCCCTTTTTGTCCAAGCTGTAGAGGTCGCGTCTCATCGAACACGGGAAGCTCGAAAGAATCAAAAACGACTTCCAGCGATGCTCTACAAACCCTCAAGCATTCAATCGGAAACCTCGCCTTACCGAACACTCGAGTACCAGCTATACACCATAATACCCTGGTGTTTTATGCCCCTGTTTTTCCGATTCTCTTCCGAAGGCGGCGCGGCTATACAAATCAACATCTTCCTTGTTGACAACAGTATTCTCTCCACTGGGTGGCAACACAATTGAAGAAAACTTCCTTATTTAATGTGTCCCCTGCATGGTTCCTTGTTGGCGCCTGTGCCGTGTTTACCATTCATCACCCCGGAATCCTCGACCTGGACATCAGCCGTCTTGAACAAGCTTGCTTCAATGTATATACTGTTAGCCTCCCGCAACGATCCCACCGAGTAACGATATACAAGAATCTCTTCAAGATCGGCGAGAACTTAATTTCGAAATGTACCTCTATATGTGATGTGTTCCCTGCGTGGTACCCGTACCATCTGTGTTCGTCATCGACATACCAGAATACTGGACTTTTGGGCCGTCTGATGTCAGCTGTGACAAACTCTCCTTAAGATACATACTAGCAGCCTCCCAGGAAAGATGCACCTTGGCGTTTTATGCCCTCGAGGTCTCTGGCAGCCTTCCAGTGATATTTTAAATTTGACGACGATCTCTATCAAGACGTGGCGGACATGCTATTGAGGTCCTCAAATCAAAAGCTCAAAACCATCTTTTTCAATGTCGGCGACTATCGATACTGTGTCTCAAAATACATATGGCTTCCTCGGCTCTCACATCCAACGGATATGGCAACGATAAGTATCCCTGCATGGATATATCCTGGTGCATTGTGCTGTTCTTGCTATTGTCTACGACGACGAACCGGGTTTCACTCCTCTACGCTGGTTGTCCAATATCGACTCCTCGGATGGCTGACAGAACATAATATCAAGCGGAATCGTCGACGGCAATAAAACTGGCCAAAATCGAAATATCTGTACTCTCATACCCTGCGTGGTTATATCCTAGTGTCCTATGCCACTCTCTCGTTGGCGACAGCATGGCGGCTAGACTCTTCTTCCCTGCGTGTATACCGTTTTGTGCCACCGTTCCGTTGGTCGCTGGCCCCACATTCCAGACTCTTGACTTGGATCTGCCGCCTGCCTTACATACCACTCTCGAGATCGCCAACACATACAAGTAAGCCAGAGAAAGATGTAGACTCTGTTTCCCTGCGTGGTTATATATATGGTGTTTTGTGCCGTCGTGTTCATCAATCCTCTTGGACCACAAGCCTCAAGCAAGGACAATATCGCCTATATCTCCGTGCCCGCTACTTGGGTTTCTCGACCTTGGTATTCACTTCAAGATAAGCGAAGGCAATGGTCTCGGACTCCCCCTGCGTGGATACATGGCGACGGCGTTCTGTACTGCACTGCCCCTGGCCTGCGCACTGTTTTGTGAAGTCATTCGACCAAGGATGACGACTCCCTGAACACCTACATGGTCCATCATAAGTCAAGGTTCGACGGCGTGTATCCTTCGTATTCTATAATTGATCCATTGAACAGTGCCAGCCCCAGCCTTAGTCTGGTTCGGAGAAGGCGAGTGTATCACTTTTATGTGGGAGTGGTTTTGCGAACTAACTCTCGTTTCGTGGACTGTCTGTATCTCCAGGCCCACTAAATACTTGGGTTTCTCGACCTTGGTACACTTCAAGATCAGCGAAGGCAATGGTCTCGAGCCTGTTTCGTGAAGTCATTCATCCAAGGGACGACGACTCCCTGGACATCTACCATGACCCATCAAGAAGTGAAGATTCAACGCATGCATGAAGCAAGTCCTCGTATATCCTTTGTGTTCCATAATTTGATACCTTTGAACACTGGTAAGCCACGGCTCCTACGCTGGTTCGAAGGAGGGAAGTGTATTACCTTTCTGTAAAAATAGGTGTTCGAACTAACTAGTTCGTCCCCTTTCATTTTCGCGAGGCGATTCCGTTGCTTACTCGTTGGCACCTATGCAGATCTCGTCATTCATTGGCATCAACGCCCCGTAATCCTCGACTCTGGGCACCTCGTTGTCAGCTGCCAAGCTCGCCTCAAGATCTATACTGCTGCCCTCCAGCGACGAACAAGTCTCTTCCCACCGAGTGGCGACTTTAAAACTCAGTCTATCATGAGTTAGTTGGCGTGCACCTCACTGGCAAATACGCAATATCAAACGGAGCGCCCTTCTGGTACGTCATAGTCGCAGTTTATGACCGTCTTTCACTCGCCGTCTAGGTTTATTCGCGAGAACGCCAAAGTTCAAGTTCTGGAAACTATGCCAAACCAAGTCGACGAGCGAGCGCTCTAGACGAATCAAACGAGTCGTTTCTCAAGCAAGTTCGGAAGAAAGCCAAGGGAAGAAACAGCGTGGACATAAAGTTTGTCCTTCCATTTATCTGCGTGGTCGTCACGTACGTCATCTCTTCTACTGTTGACATATTACCTCACTGCAGACCGTCTTTCTCAGTCAACACCACTTGCAGAAGTACTGTACGATGCCGTAGCTGAATCAACTTGGTCGTAGATGTAGCCTACCTTGCAATCAACCTTGCCAGACCTCAAATAAGGCTGTTGCGGATATACTTATGATGTCAGAGCTTCTCTTTCGAAGTGGTACATTGAAAAGAAATCCCAAGAAATCGGCAAAGTATACGGCGCCGGCAGAATCAACCTAAATCAAGCCCTAGGCGTACTTTGGGACACGGGCGGCGACGGGTGAAGGGCATGAGGCATATTTTGTATGTATCGCTGCTAATGGGTATGGAACAAGCCAGTACTTGGGGAACTGCAAGTAAAAAAATTTCTAACAGCGACGGCCATGCGTGACTGGAAGTATACTGTGCACTGCACGATAAGTAGTAGGATGAGGATGTGCCAGACACACGCACACACATATATGCGCTGCATATGGATGAATGGGTGGATATATACAATAGAAGATAAGTATGCTCGTGTGCGTGTACGTGATGATAACATTAGCGTGGGGAATGGCGTGAAGCGTGGTTGGAAGACGAAGATGAAGTGTTCAAGATGCCAAGATTCTGAAACACGAGGGAACGAGGGAGTGAAGAAAGTCCAGTCATGCAAGCGAATGAGGGAAGAAGGAAAAGAAAGAAATGGTGCTGGTTGGTGAGTCCCAACGTGAATCACAATTTGAGGTTCGCAAAAGAGATCGTATCAGTCTTCTCATTCGTACTCATATACACGTTCTTCAAGAACACGTCGCCAATCTAAAACATAATGGCACACCCTATCAGTAATCCACTTCAACAAAGAGGGAGGAGGATCAAAGGAAAAGAAAGAAAAACACTCACCAACCACTCAGTTGGCCCGCCAATCATCCCTTGGGAAATTCCACTCATGCACCTCCCCGTCGGGTCCGCCGCATCAACGGGCAAGAAGACCATGTCGCGCGCATCGATGCTGAACGATCGCCCGCCGATGGTCAGTGCCAGGATAGGCTTGGCGCCCTTTGGCACGACGCAGGGGACAGTCCAGTATCCAACATCCGCGTGGTATTCAGCGTCGGGTATATTTGTGTGGACAGCAGCGACATCTGCCTGAGGTGCGACTATGAGGGTCTTTCAGGTCCGAGGTAAAAGTCAATCCTATGTAAATGCAAAACTTATGCGAGAGAGCCTTACCGTTCCCGTATCGAAGATCCCTGTGCGGTTGCTCCATCCAAGATCCTTCCCGCCTACACTGATGCCTTGCAGACGGGCCTCCCAGAACCCGAAAGGACTGATATTCGGGACGCTGACGAGCGTTTTAGGGTCATACCGTGCAGGATTGAGCGCGCCGAGAGTAAGTTCGCCGTTGTTGTTCTGCGCGCCGTCAGCGAGGCGGGGAATGTGGTACGACACGATGGGGTTAGCAATCTTATGGGAGGCGACCAGGGCATCGAGCAGGGTGGTGACATTTTGGCGCGAGATGATCTTCTTGGCGAAGCCACAGAGACCGTCGAAGGGGATGTCGTCACTGGACGAACGCAGTAAGTAAGACGGCCACATAACCAACGACAAAAATTACAGTGTGAACTCTGGACTCTCCTTCAACGCGACGCCGAAAGCGAGCTTGTTGAGCTTAAGCCCTGCGATAGAGACAGTGTCTGTGACGACATTACCAGAAACGGCACCAGTGCCGTACTGGATGGTCCACAGCCTTTTCGTGTCGTTGAACGTGGAACTCCAATTACCGAGGAAGTTGTGTGTACCCTGGTTAGTATGAGAATGTGCATATATTGATGCCACCGAAAGAGAGTGCGTACACAATCTTCTTGGTCGCTAAAGGGATCATCGGGCATGCAGCCGTCGCCACCAACCCAGAGGTCGGCTGAGCCCGAATCCATGAGGAGATGGAAGACACGAGGCGGAGTGCCGATGCTAACATTACCGAGGTCTGAGAAGCAGTCAGAAGGAGGAAGGTCTATCAATGGGAGACATACAGCCAATGTCTTGGGCCCTGTCAGTCATTTCAGTTTAGAAACGATGCAAGAGACATCTCAGAGCTTACTGGATGTCCAGTCCAATAGTATTCTTGAACGTAGGCTTCTCCGCGAGCATTACGCCATCCGGGTAAGAAGAATCGGGACCGTCTGAGCTGTCCACGGCAGCAAGAATCTGAGACGCGGATGCTTTGCCCTTTTTCTTGGCAGCAAGGGCTGTTAGGTAGCCAAGACCCGGGTGATAAAAACGTTTCTGGATATGGGGCGGGAGGGCAGCAGCACGGCGAACGAGATTATACAGAAGGTCATCGTCGGTGGCAGGGTTATGTGCCTGGGTCATATAGTCGAGACGGCGCACGGCACGATTGGCATGTTGTTGGTGGACAATGGACGCAGGTAAGTCGGGGACGTTGAAGCGTTTTGGGACAGGGTGGATAGGGACAGAGATGAAAGGAGCGTAGGTGGGGTGTGCTTGGGTGAGGGCGTCAGCGGCGACGACGACGAAAGAAAAAGCCTGCAGGAGGCGCATGGTTGGAGAAAAGTGGAGGATGTTCGGGTAGACATGTCGGGTTTATAACTAGTTCGGGTCAGTAGAGCTGCTTCTTTTACATCTTCGTTAGTTTCATCTACGTAACAACCCAATTTCATTTTAAAATTCTTAGCTTTATTCTCCCAAATTTGGTCACAGTCTTGCCTTTTTGGGGAGCATTTTTACGCTCCTCGCCGTCAGAAATAAATTCGCTTCTTGTTCTCTCGCAAGTACAAACAAACGTATTGCACTTCTATGTTGCGCTTCCAAAGATCTGGTAACGCCTGCAAATAGAAGGGCCAATCTCATCATACTGCGCCTTGGTGTGGCACGATGTGTAGAACTCGGGCTATTATCCAACATTAGAATGCATCCTTAAGACGTTCACAGAATACGCACCAAAGACGCAAGCAGGGACCCGCCGTACCAAACCGCGTATCTATATCTTACGTTAGGAAGAGCGGACAAAAATAGGCTTCGAACTCACCGTTGGCGTTTGTGCGAAATGACGTCCACTTCAACCCCAGTGGACTACAACGTGATTAGTTTCAGACAATTACAACAACAAAGACAAAATTTGTACCTTGTGGACACTCCCACTTGCGAGTGCACTCGCGTCGAGCCTGCGGTCGACCAAGTGCTTCAGATCGCGCTTCAGGCGATTTCCAAAGTGCTGGAACATAGTCGAGCCTCCCGACAGCACAATGTTCTAGGATACCTCAGCCTCAGATACATTAACTAGCGTAACTACCGACCTTGTACAACCCACGACGAACATCGATAGGTGACTGTTGGATGACATCGTCAACAATCTCAGGCAGAGGCGTCAGGAAGTCGGACGAGTAGATCTCGGGATTGAAGAAGATTTCCGGTGCAAGGAACCTCTCGTACCCCACATCCACAGAATATTTCTGCAAACCCATCAGCCACACCACAATCATCTAGTAACAAAAACCACCCACTCTTCCTGTAACCGAATGCTCTCCCTCAAACCTCTCAAAATGCTTATACGGATCCTCGTCATACTTCCTAAACTCCCTCACGATATCCTGGCACACATAACTATAATTCTCCTTTACCTTCCCCGCGACCCTCAGCTGGTCCTCAGGTGGTACATTCGCCATCTCCCCGCGCTCACGCATCAGGTTCAGCACGAACTGCGATATGTCGCGCCCTGCGATGGGGATGTGCTTAATCGCGCTCCCGATCACATATCCTTCCGCGCATGGGATGACGTGTGTTACACCATCGCCCGAGTCAATGACAGTGCCCGTCAACGTGCGGTCCGTGGCGCGGTTCGAGGTCCACGAAGCAGCGAGAGCAAGCACGGCCTGCACGGCGATGTAGAGGCCCTTGATGTTGAACGACTCAAAGAAGATCTCTGCCGTCTGCTCGCGGTTCTCAGGAGGGTTAAGCGGAGGCTCGGTCTATGAAACGCAATCACACACATATGATCCATTCAGACGTGGTTAGTTATGAAGAGGAAGTTCAATCACGCACGAGCAAGAAATAATGATCCTCCGGCTCAGCCCTCAGATATTTGAAGATCGTCTGTTCCCAATACCTCTCCATATAATCCCAATTATCGATCATACCATGCCGAATCGGATAATCCACACCGTAGCCAGGTGTCTTAGCGTTCGCAAGCGCCTCGTCACCGATGAAGAAGTCAAGGTCCTCTACGCCGCGCTTCGACGCGAGGTGCCCCGGCTTTGAGGGGATCGCAGGCCCGCGCGATGATTGCGCAGGCGAGCCGCGGGTCGCGATGGCAGTGGGGAAGACGCTACAAAGGGGTGTCAGCCATACATCATCTAGAAGAGGAGCTGAGTGCGTACAAAGAAGGATCAGAGTTTCCTGCGAATCTGTGGGGGTCCAAGTTGTCAGTTGCATCCCTGTGTTACAGTTGAAGTGTACGAACCCGACTTTGGAGTATCCGGTTCCATTATCACAGATGATGGGGGCGAGCACCGACATCGTGCAGGACAGCGGACACTGTTTTGTATTTAGTTTGGGTGTCTAGGTCAATGAAAGCAGCAACTGCGTTCATCAAGGGCTGCGCCCCCGATTACGGTGCTTGGCAGCAATGTGAAATTATAACAGGCCATAATAACGCGTAACTATTTCTAGGCTTGAGGTTGTTTCTCTCCGTCACCGACAATCTCAAGCGAGCACTGTTTCTAAAACTCTTACATGCACTTTTGACAAAATGCATACTTTCGAATTTGTGCCCCCGATCAAAGTGATGAGTATTCATCACCACTCGTTAACCTGAACTCATTTCTGTGTAAGTACCGTGCACCTGAGAGTGGATTGATAGAAGCAGGCTCAGAGAATCTCAAATAGCTAATCTCCGCCGCAATCTGCATCTCTGAACAGCTTCCAGGGCCCTTTTCACGACCCAACCACAGACGCTTCTATCAGAGGGTTGTCTTTGGTCTTAGCAGGAGCTGACGCAATTTAGGAGCGAAACAGAAGTATGCATGCGGTGGACCACGGCACGAACCGGCTTTTCAAGATTCGAGATGGCATCCTTCAAAGCGACCTTGTTACGTGCTATAGATATCTTCAGCGCTGAACACCTGGAACGGACTCCGGCTCCTGAAGAGGCAAACGAGGCCGGATGACCAGCTGCAGTTGACTCCTAGGGTAGTTCAACACGTCATAGTCGGCCGACCACATGCACTTCTGGAGGGAATCATATCTCCCTCATAGGCAGAGATGATGAGGTATCCAAACTAAGAACGGGACCAGCCTGCCAACTTCATAATTTCCTATGACTACTATCGCTTCGAAGGCCGGTCATAATTGTCAAGTCTGCCACTCCTGATCATGTATTATTGACAGAGTGACAAGCATAGATCCTCCTATAGGCTTCTTCTTGCATGTTTGTCTTCTTGAGAATCTAAACACGTACGCAGGTACTTGTCATCACCCCGACCAAGTCCGTTTCGAAGCACTTGAAAACCACATAAAAAGCCTGGCCAGTCTGCGATCACTTCAGTTCCTAAACCTTGATGTCTACGACTGCTTTGATAATACAAGCCCTTTTCCTCCTTGCCCTTGGTTGGGCCTTGCGACGACTTTTATTGAGGACCGACCTCGACAACATTCCGGGCCCTGAACCTGAGTCATTCCTCAAAGGTATGTGAGAATCCTCACACAATGTCTGCCGCCGTACTGAACCACGGCCCGACCCAGGCAACTTCGGACAACTGTTCAGCATTTCCAGTTGGGATTTCAACGCAAAGATAGCTGAGCGATGTATGCCTTAATCTCTGAAGTTAATCAAGCCTCATCATCTCTTCGAACAGTTGGTAGAGTCATCAAAATCCATGGCATGTTTGGTGCAAGTCGCGATTGTATCGTTCCACGTGTCTTGTTGCTGAGCATTTGACCCAAGTCACAACATTTATATCTTTACGACCCCAAGGCGTTGCACCACGTCATCGTGAAGGTCGGATGATGCAGTTACTGAAACCAACATTCAATACTCATCCACAAAGCAGGATCAAACGATATATGAAGAAACCAGCGCATTCTTTGCGTAGGCCAAAAATTGTGGGGAAAACTTTAAATTATTAACCTTTCTTTTACCGCGACAGGGCCAATAACATTATCTTTGGAGGGGGGCTATTATCCACCCAAGGTATGCGCATTGCCCTCGTCAAGGGTAATGACTTACGAGTGTCGATAGGGGATCATCATAAGAAACAGCGTAAAATGTTAAATCCTGTTTTCTCGACTGTACACATGCGTCATATGAGTATGTTATTTAGTCATGATAGCGACCGAAGACATTTTAATGCATTTGTATCCTATTCTAGTTCCCATGTTCTCTGATGTGGCCAAAAAGGTTTGACGCGATCTTAACATCTCAACCATTCCTCATTCCTTCTCTAGCTTGAAAGAGCCATCAAGATACAGCTTGCCAATGGTGCACAAGAAGTGAGTTACCAGAATCAGCGTTGATTGATAATGTAACGGCGTCTCGATAGATCGACATACTACACTGGATGGGCCGCGCCGCATTGGAAATGATTGGACAGAGCGGTATAGGCTATTCTTTTGATCCATTGGTAGAGGGTGCTATGCCCCACCCGTTTGGTGTGGCAGCGAAGGCGTTTAGGTCAAGATGCATCCCTCATCTCGACTACTATTCTCTAACAGCCTTGTCAATAGTCCTGCCAGCTCGAAATTGCTTTTAGAACGAGAATATCTTTTACCTATTCTCGTCAAGTTGGGCTCTCCGCGACTTAGGAGATGGGTAATGGATCGCCTTCCTATCAAGAATGTTCATGCACTCCGCGACATCATTGACATCTTGGATAGTACGACTACTGAGATTTTCAAAGAGAAAAAACAGGCTCTGAAGGAAGGTGATGAGGCTCTCGCCAAACAGGTCGGCCAGGCCAAGGATCTTATGAGTATACTCAGTACGTTGCTGTCAAATACAATGGGAGTTTATATATTCATCAACCACAAGTGAAGGCCAACATGGACGCCTCAGAGGAAGACAGACTCCCCGACAAAGAGGTCTTGGCCCAGGTAAATAACACAAACCGTTTCTCGATTCAAAAGGCTGATTCGTGATTCGATGGTAGATGTTGTGAGTTGGGGTCCCTGAGTTTCGTTGGAACCGTAGCCAACACCTTCACCCAAAAATAGGACTTTTACTTTTGCTGCCACTGACACGACATCCAACGCTCTTTCGCGCACTCTCCATCTTCTAGCCATGAACCCTGAAGCTCAGGAACGTCTTCGTGCAGAGATTACTCAAGCACAGAATACACATAAAGGAGACATACCTTATGATGATTTAGTTGCGCTACCCTATATGGATGCAGTATGCCGCGAAACCTTGCGTCTGTAAGTGATCCCATGACATTGCTCTAGTCTTGCTTTGTTTATGCTCTACACTCTAGCTACCCACCTGTGCCAAGAGTCTTAAGAGTGTACGCGTTTCATTTCCATGGATTTGGCTTGTAACTCATTTCATGCAGTGCTCGACAGGATATCGTTCTACCTTTATCATCTCCAGTCAGAGGACTCGATGGACGTGAAATGGACTCGATTCTCGTTCCAAAGGACACCAAGATATTCATCTCCATCTTGAGCACTAACCGAGACCCACTTGTTTGGGGCCCAGATTCACTTGAGTGGAAGCCTGACCGATGGCTCGTTTCACTCCCAGACGCTGTTCACGAAGCGCATATCCCTGGAATTTATTCACACCTGTTCGCACTCCTCAAAGCTTGCCTCCTTCTGGTATGACAATTGACCGCTCCTCTAGTTTGACTTTCCTTGGTGGTGGTCGAGCATGCATCGGGTTCAAGTTTTCTCAACTAGAAATGAGTGAGTTATACTGTTGCTATTGCTACAGATTTTAATGGGTAATTTCCGATCGCAAGAGGTTGTATTGTCTACCCTGATCTCTCGATTCCGTTTCTTCCCTTCTGATAAAGAGATCGTATGGCAAACGACCACTATTACAACCCCAACGATCA
This sequence comes from Tephrocybe sp. 10521TJB, assembly GCA_018221635.1. Lineage (NCBI taxonomy): Eukaryota > Fungi > Basidiomycota > Agaricomycetes > Agaricales > Lyophyllaceae > Tephrocybe > Tephrocybe sp. 10521TJB. The sequence continues at coordinate 146,773 of JABAJS010000010.1, read as the reverse complement.
AAGGCTCCACCGGGAAACCACAACTACCACTGAAGATGGAGGTGGTGGATCCTTCGCCCTGAGTGGATACTATGTTCCCCGACTTTTTTGTGTAGCTATGTTGTTACTTAACTAGTTGCTTGTACCTCCTTCCATTTGTCTTTTCCTAAACATATGGTTCAGATGCGCTTCTGAGGATTGCTGTCGACTTCAATTGTAAGCAGTTCAGCGCCCGGGCATATCAGCCCGCTGCCCAGTGATTGTCATGATAGACCTGTAGAATGTCTTTCTATTGAAAGTCTATTGCCAGTGTCTCGTGGGTTCTCTGAGCTGATTCCGCCCTGATTTCCGGATGATTGTCGTCGAAAGTATGGTACCACCTTCAGTGACACTGCCCAAAAATTACTAGTTTCAGTGTAGCGTCTGCGTCCACAAGCCGTCCTTGAGCGCAGATTTCACGGAATCCGTGATGAAAACAATGAACGCCAAAAACCGACCCTGGTAGAAAATTGAAAAGCCTACCTCCCGCCCCAACCTGCAACGGCACACACATGTCCATTGTGATGAGGGATTTCCTGTACGATCTGTCCGGTGTCACATGCAAGCAGTGCCAACATCGGTGTCCGTTCGCGGATGAGTCAAGAGCGGAGGTCAAGCTATACGGCGTAGACACAGATACTTAACAACCAGCGTGGAGTGAAACCCGCTTCGTTGTCGTAGACAATAGCAAGTACGGCACAATGCGCCAAGATATATTCACGCAGGGATACTTGTCGTTGCCAAATCCGTTGAGGAAGAATTCCACATGTATATTGCCCTTGAGGTAGCATCGGAGCCGACATTGAAGAGGTTGTTTTGAGTGTCTGACTTAAGACCTCAATAGCGTGTCCATCTTGACGTAGATCGTCAATAACTTTAAAAATATCACTGGGAGGCTGACACAGAGACGTCGATCGACAAAGAGGACATAAAGCACCAAGGTACATCTTTCCTGGGAGGCAGGCGGCATAGATGAGGCACGCTCCTTGAAGATGTTGAATTGAAAAGAAAAAAAAACAGATAAGATGATCAGAGACGTACTGTTAGGGGTATCGCCACGAGTAGGCATGGGTGCTGGGTGGCGTCGAATGAGTTTTCATGTTAATGATTATCCTGAGAATGGAGACACACCACTTGGTGGCGAACACTTGAGCAACGATATTTCCCAAAACGGGAAGCTCCTTTGAAGCGGGGTGGCGTCCAGAAATGGTGGCATTCCGGGATACCATGAGCAAATAACCACAAAAGGCGGGCGCACACGGCACGGCAGCGAAGTTTAAAAGAAAGGGAATATGGTAGTGGGTATGGGGAAAGAGGATAGTAGTGGTTGGCCAACCTTATAACTTGCTTACAAGACTCTACGATTGCGGACATACTCGGATATCTAAGATGTGGTGGTGGCAATGGTTGGAGCACTGGCGGAGGTGGGCGTTTGATCAACAGGCATAAACATCGCGTTAACGAGGCTTTTGTCTCCTAATCCTCGTCTCAGAGGTCATAGTTTGGCGAAACTTTTCATTAGCACCGAAATGGACACACAAGTATCTTTCCCTGCAGCGACCAACCAGCACACGCTCTGCTTTCTCACCTTCGCCTATATCCTCGTCTTCTTGCATCGCTGCTCGTCGCGCCCGCATCACCTCCATCACGATTGCGTCAAGAGATTTTGCAAACACCACTGCCTGGTATCCCGTTTTGTGGTCCTTGAAAGTATCGAAAAACTTCATTTTCGCAGCTCCTTCGATGGACTTTGCTCTGTTCGTCCTAGCATACCGCCGCAAGGCCACCGAACCACTTTCATAAGCGCAGAGCAGTCTCAGTTCTCTAAGTGAGTGGCTTCTGGAAGGATGCAACGTGGATAACCGCAACGGGTGTTCATAGACAAGGCGAAACGCGACGCCTTTAAGGCGATACCAGGACCAAGCACAGTTCACAAAACAAATACCACTTACATTCTGGATAGTCAAGTCCGTATTGTCTCCCATCAAGGCCAGGTCAATGACTGGCACCCTCATGCAATGGACATTCACTGGACCAAATCGAAGGGCCGTTCAGCATTCAACGTCTATCGGTACATCTTGTTTGTCTGGCCCTTATTTAGTGCTATACATATCTGTAGTGCTTCGCACCCGGAACGGACGTTGGCTGCTGAATGGGCGAACGAGTCGGATGCTCAGCGGCGGTTGACCGGTCGCAGCCCTAGGGCAGTTCAACACGTCATATTCGCCAACCACATGCACTTCTGGAAGGAATCATATCTTCTTCATGGCACAGATCTGTCTAAATCAAGAACTGGAGGCCCGTCATAATTGTCAAGTCTCCCACTCCTGATCATGTATCATTGACAGACTGACAATCATAGATCCCTCTTTAGGCATCCTTTTGCATGCTTCTTGAGAACCTAAACACGTACGCAAGTACTTGTCATCACCCCGACCAAGTCCGTTTCGAAGCACTTGAAAACCACATGAAAAGCCTGGCCAGTGTGCGGTTACTTCACTTCCTAAACCTCAATGCCTATGACTGCTCTGATAATACAAACCCTTTTCCTTCTTGCCCTTGGTTGGGCTTTGCGACGACTTTTATTGAGGACCGACCTCGACAATATTCCGGGTCCTGAACCTGAGTCGTTCCTCAAAGGTATGTGAAAATTCACACACAATGTCTGCCGCCGTACTGAACCACGGCCCCACCCAGGCAACTTCGGACAACTGTTCAGCATTTCCGGTTGGGATTTCAATGCAAAGATAGCCGAGCGATGTATGCCTTAATCTCTGTATTCACAGTTAAGGCTCATCATTTCCTCGAACAGTTGGTAGAGTCATCAGAATTCATGGCATGTTCGGTGCAAGTCGCGATTATATCGTTCCACGTGTCTTATTGCTGAGCATTTGACCCAAGTCACAACATTTGTATCTTTACGACCCCAAGGCATTGTACCACATCATCGTGAAGGTCATACGATGCAGTTTCTGAAACCAACATTCAATACTCATCCACAAAGCAGGACCAAATGATTTATGAAAAAACCAGCGCGAACTTTACGTACGCGAAAATTTTTAGGGACAGCCTTTGAATTGACCTTTCTTCTGCCGTGACAGTTTCAGTAACCTTGTCTTTGGAGGGGGCCTATTATCCACTCAAGGTAAGCATATTAGCCTCATCAAGGATAATGACTTACGAGTATCGATAGGTCATCAACATAAGAAACAGCGCAAAATGTTAAATCCCGTTTTCTCGACTGTACACATGCGCCGCATGAGTGTGTTATTTTTGTCATGATAGCGGCCGGAGACATCCTAATGCTGTATCCTATTCTAGTTCCCATGTTCTCTGATGTGGCCAAAAAGGTTGGGCGTGAGTTGAATATCTCGACAATTCATTATTCCTTCTACAGCTCGAGAAAGCTATCAGAATAAAGCTAGCCAATGGTCCACAAGAAGTGAGCTACCAGAATCATTATTGATCGATAATGTAATGTCTCAATAGATCGATATACTGCATTGGATGGGCCGCGCCGCATTGGAAATGATTGGACAGAGCGGTCTAGGATATTCCTTTGATCCATTGGTAGAGGGTGCTATTCCCCACCCGTTTAGTGAGGCAGCCAAGGCGGTCAGGTCAAGATATATCTCTTTTTTCAGTTACTATTGCCTAACAGCCTCATTGATAGCCTTGCCAGTTCGAAGTTGCTTTTACAACGAGAATATCTTCTACCCGTTCTCGTCAAGTTAGGCTCTCCGCGGCTTAGGAGATGGGTAATGGATCGCCTTCCTATCAAGAATGTTCATGCCCTCCGTGACATCGTCGACACGTGGGATCGTACGACTACTGAGATTTTCAAAGAGAAAAAACAGGCTCTGAAGGAAGGCGACGAGGCTCTCGCCAAAAAGGTCGGCCAGGCCAAGGATCTTATGAGTATACTCAGTACGCTGCTGTCAAATACAATGGGAGTTTATATATTCATCAACCACAAGTGAAGGCCAACATGGACGCCTCAGAGGAAGACAGACTACCCGACAAAGAAGTCTTAGCACAGGTAAATAACACAAACCGTTTCTCGATTCAAAAGGCTGATTCGTGATTCGATGGTAGATGTCGTGAGTTGAGATCCCCGAGTTCCGTTGGAACCGTGACCAACACCTTCACCCAAAATTAGGACATTTACCTTCGCTGCCACTGACACGACATCCAACGCTCTTTCGCGCACTCTCCATCTTTTGGCGATGAACCCTGAAGCTCAGGAACGTCTTCGTGCAGAGATTACTCAAGCACAGAATGCACATAAAGGAGATATACCTTATGATGATTTAGTTGCGCTACCCTATATGGATGCAGTATGCCGCGAAACCTTGCGTCTGTAAGTGATCCCATGACATTGCTCTAGTCTTGCTTTGTTTATGTTCTACACTCCAGCTACCCACCTGTGCCAAGAGTCTTAAGAGTGTACGCGTTTTCATTTCCATGGAATTGGCTCGTAACTCATTTCATGCAGTGCTCGACAGGATATCGTTCTACCTTTATCAACTCCAATCAGAGGACTCGATGGACGTGAAATGGACTCGATTCTCGTTCCAAAGAACACCCAGATATTCATCTCCATCTTGAACACTAACCGAGACCCACTTGTTTGGGGCCCAGATTCACTTGAGTGGAAGCCTGACCGATGGCTCGCTTCACTCCCGGACGCTGTTCACGGAGCGCATATCCCTGGAATTTATTCACACCTGTTCGCACTCCTCAAAGTTGCCTCCTTGTATGACAATTGACGGCTCCTCCCTCTAGGTTGACTTTCCTTGGTGGAGGTCGAGCATGCATCGGGTTCAAATTTTCTCAATTAGAAATGAGTGAGTTATCCTGTTGCTATTGCTATAGATTTTAATGGGTGGTTTCCGATCGCAAGAGGTTGTATTGTCTACCCTGATCTCTCGATTCCGTTTCTTCCCTTCCGATAAAGAGATCGTATGGCAAATGACTGGTATTACAACCCCGACGGTCAAAGGCTTCTCCGGGAAACCACAGCTACCACTGAAGATGGAGGCAGTGGATCCTTCATTCTGACTCGTCACGTAGTGTTACTAACCTTCTAGACTGCTTTGTATCATGCCCAAGTCGTTCGACCTGTCCGATGATCAGTTGTCATATCTGAAGTCCAGATTATATTCCCTAGTCTTTTTACAGTGATAGTCTACGTATGTCAACATCATAAAACTGAAGTTTTGTGTTCCAAAAAAATAATCCCTGCCTTCAAACTGCGCGGAAGATGCTCCTTCATGTCTGACAAACGCGGCCCGTGGCGCAGAAATCAACATAGAGGTAATTGACATTCTGATATATACGCAGCTTCTATGTCGGACCTCCGTCTACAGGCTTTGATAAAAAAAAAACGATGTAGACACGAGGACGATGCCTCCCAACTCTGCTTAGAACAAGCATCTACAAAAACTACTGCCGTACGAAAGCCCAATTCCAGGATATGAACGAGCTACAAGCTCGGAGTTCTACATGAGGTAAATGTCGGGTGCATCTGAATACATTAGAGTGCGAAATGACTGAGAGGGTAAACTTCCGACGGCCTTCCATCGCATGTGAATGGAGAGACTGTACAAAAGAAACGTCACGTCGCTGATTATTCTAGTTGACGTTATCGCGGCGGGGGATGTTGGTTGATATTGCGAGGTTGTCAAGTTGATGTCCAGTGAGACGTGTTGACGATGTTCGTGCTGCAATGCGGCGTTGCATGTGTGGTGCCTGCGGAAAGCGCTATGCACTTCAAATTCAAGTTGTGCGACCCAACGTCAACACTCCTGCCAGTGCTTAGACGTTATTAATTAGAGGACCTCATAAGACAGATGAAGAATTAGTTGGACTGCAGAAATTCTATGATGTTGATACAGGGTGGCAATGAGAAAGATGGAACTATATAGTAATGTGTATTTTATTATAAGGCGACACTCGGTCCCAACCCCACTCAGAAGAATATTAGCGGCCCATTTTTCCAACTTCCAAGCATCATGATAACCATATCTCCACTATAGCACCGCCGGTCGTGTCATTTAACGGGAGACAACATCATTCTTATCCACGAAACCCCTCATCCGCTATCTGCCAATAAGATTGCTATATCATATGTTCTGAGCCTACTCCCTCTGTTGTCAGAATATTAGTTCATGAATAACACGGAAGTGGATAGACAGCTAACCTGAGTTCCCGTGTTGGACTCAGGCTGGATATATGGGGTTGACGTCGGGTAGGCACCAGAAGGCACCGAGTAATGTTTCGACGACGCGTCGGGCTCCGAGACGACATACGTGCGCGCACCGTGAAGCGGCTCGGGGGTGGAGTCAAGTTGCTTCTCGTAGACAGCAGAAGAGTGTGTGGGCGTGTGCGATGTTAACGTGGAGTTACCCAGGGCGGCGAAGGGAGAGTGGAATGCACGGATGGGGGCCGAGGGACGTATTATGCGGGAGACGGTGCGGGCGCTGGTAGAGACGATACGGAGAGCAGAAGACATGGCGATGGTCGTGACGGGGCGAATGACGGTTGGGAGCAAGTGAGCTGATTCTTGGCCAATTCAGAGTCCCTCATTATATGCCAATTAGTGGTGGGAATCCTGGGGTAAGATGTGTGTGACATTTTGTCACGTAGCTTGGACCTTAATATTAATGATCGAACGACTTCGCCGCCCCTTCCCACTCAGCGCCAGCTCAACGTAAATCATTCAAACTCCTTGTCCATGCTTAATATTATATTTCCCGTGGAGGTCTTCTGAAGCGGTATCATCAACTCTCACCTTCACCTCTGTCATATCAAGCCGCGCTGCAAACAAATTGAGGGTTGTCTCGTTCCTCTTTCCCCAACAGGAAGGTTTGAGATGTCAACGGAGTTCTGTATCAAGCAGACCAATATTGCGAATGTGATTGGCGGCCGCTTGAATTTACTGGGAGAGAAATGGAACCACTTCTTGCAATGCAACACCGAGTATGCATATCTCGATTAATATCATGATCATACGTTCTGGCAGTGTCTCAGAGAGACTTGCTCAAGACACGTTGATCATGACGTGATTTGCTTGGGGAACTATGATACAGAGAAATCTATTTTACGTACAATGTAGGCCTGACCCAGACCTGGGAACCTGAAAAGGATATTCTACGCCTCAGCATTTTTGGCATCCGAAGTATAGTATTCTCGGCCCTTTGGCTGGGCAATGACGGGTTCGGCACCCTTTGGCTTCGGTCGATGCGTGTCTACAGCTTGAATGGGGAGCGCATAGCTGTAAGGTATTCAATGGCGTAATTCTCAAGAGCAAGCACTACGATCCACTTACCGTTCTTCGTCACAACCATACGCCCTTGGAGTCAGCTTTATCACAGTATGTAGGGGAATCTTGATATAAGGTAAGTCTGCCTGCGGTAAATAGTGGAAATACGCGTATCTGAAAGGTTCAGTGAGACGAGGTAGATTAATTATCAGGTGGGTAATTCTCACAGGCAACGTAAGATAGCCTGATAGTGATATTAGAATTCCCCCAAGGAAAAGGGCACACGGAAACACTCACTTGGTGTCCGATGATAAGGATATTCTCTTGTCTTTCTAACTCCATAATGACGGGCTCTAGGCGTACTACGACGTCACGGTACGATTCGCCGCCGCGATATCGGTAGTTGAACTTGTCATCGTCACGATTGGCAAAGTCCTCAGGGTAAGCTTGCTATGATATTGATCAGCACCCAGCGAAGTAAATTCAACCGAGAACTGTAGCACCTCTATTTCCTAGATACGCTTATCTTATCAGTGCATACTATAACCTTCCATAGTAATTTACTCACCTCATAAGTCATACCGTCACAAACGCCTAGCATAGGTTACATTGCGGCCGTCAGCCTCCTGGGATGCATCGACGAGTTGTCAACTGACCTGCATCCAGTTCGTCCAGCGATTTCCAAGTAAGTTTAGGATAAGGTAGGTTTTGGGCGGTCTGTATTGTCCGTCGCAGCGTCGACGTCCACACCTGGAGGGGAAATTAACGGTCTATACGATCGTCCGCGTTGCAAGGTTCGCTTACGGTTAACGGTGCATCGCCGATGTTGTCGGTGACCAATGCTGGAAGAGCCTCTGAATACTGCAACCCACGAGGAGAGAGGAGAGAGTCCCCGCCAATCTTGCCTTCCACATTGAACTGACTTTCACCATGCTGTCTTGAGAGTTAGTCCGATCAGAAGGAAGTTGTGGGAGGAACTACCACACACCCGAGAAAGGTAGATACTTCGTGGTTTCAGATGAAGATTCATTAGGTAGAAAGCAATGCGGCTTGACAGGTAACCATTAATCCTAGACATCGTCACCTCGCTGCCCACATTGACGATGCGTAGGTAGGAGAGATGTGGCTCCGTGATCGTCTCGTAAACTTTCTCGTACGCCTTTATCCGAGTAAGGAAGTCCTGCTTTGCTTTCTCTGGCGCCATGCCTTCATAGTCAGGATCCCCCGATCGAATCTTCAGTGCGACATTCGCCGCGATGATGGCTGGGTCATCGCAGATCGATTCCAGGAAGATCAGAAGGAAACCCTTCTCCTTGGCCACCCTTTGTTCGATGCTGGCTCTGGCGATTCATAGACTTCGGCTTTACTGCGCTTCTTTGAATTCAATATACTTACCTGCGGCTTCTTGTGCTATTGGTGGCATCTAAAACCATGTTGAAATTATGGAAGATGAACGACCCATGCATGCAATAGACAGACCATGAATGCCAACATTACCGCCATCCTTCAGCCATTGTATCAACATTTCCAAACTGTCGTGAGCAAGTTGTTCCCTTGATTCAGTTGCGCTTGCATTGTCGTGGCTGAACCACTGTGCTGTATGGTCTTCTTTGATTCCACTCCTTCATGAGTAAGCATAAGGCCGACGGGATAGGAATTAAAGTAGGTTTGAACGCACTGTTTCGCCTTTTGTCTTGCTCGTGTGCGTCGTAATTGCCCCACATTAAATACCTGGATGGAGTCGCACGCAGGTCAAGACGGGCCACTGAGGCCATCGACTGCGTCCATACCTTTACATCGTACTCCAACCACTAGTGAACGAGTTAGGTGCAGAAATTACTGAAGTTGACTACGCACTTTAAGATAAATCATAAGTTTGTTACTCAGATAAGATTTCCCCCGGGCGGGTAGCCCGACCTGGAGAATAGTCGGCTTCAGTGCCTAGATGTAGATTTGACGAAGGTTCCGCACCATCGCGAGCACAATCTTTGATTCGGAGTAATCAGGCTTCGCGACTGCTCCTCCCAATTAGTACTCTTCTTATCGTCAAGTGCACAAATCCCTACCCTTTCCTCCAATGCCCTTCACGGATTGTGGGGGCGTCGCTGCCTGAGATCCGATCCGACTGGAGAAGGTGGACTCGTCGAATTGCTTCAACCTGCATCGTCGGAGCAGCTGTCAAGAAATGTGCTGCAGCGCGAAGACAGATACGCACATAGGCCCACCAGCACCGAACAGAGCCGGCGGGGAGTTTGGGAGATCGGTAAATTCACCTTGTGACTGCATGTCTTGCAACACACCAGCAGCACGAGTGAGATCGTCAGTTATCCTGAATGTAGGAATCGGTTGGTAATCATCAGGGTCCGCCATGATTTGCCAAATATTAACGAAAAGATAAGCAGCGAATGGGCAGATGGATAAGGTCCAACGTGTCTGGATTCCTGGACGCTTTCGGCTTGGTGCGCGTCCTCGTTTTAGATCATGTGATGGCCGTCGTCGAGTCGAATTTCAATGTCACTCTTAAGACCATCGCGCATAACAGTCCTCATACAGGACACAGTAGTCGTCAGCTGCAGTGATGAACATTAAGAATCTAGATAATACAGTTTGGGGAGAGAGAAAGCGATTAATAAGATAAGTCAGTCGTGAAATACGAGTTTCGTAACAGGGCACTAGGCATGTGATACGGCGGGTTGCATCGCGACTACGAGCATGTATGTGGATATACGACGACGATAAGGGTATCTGAAAGACCCAGCAGAAATTGAAATACGGGAATGAATGACGACGTGTCAATTAGACGAATGTTATGGAACGTGGGGTCATGAGTCTACCTGCAAAACCTATATCGCCATACATATCAGCTCCCTCTCATCATAAGCGACAGTCCCAAAAGTACTCACCAATCGTGAAAGATTCCATGGCGGCATAACCAGTTACGCCTTGAATATTAGTTATCGTATCATCCTTGACAACAGAAGGTAGCCCAGAAACCACGCCTGCGGCCATGTCCACCGTCCTCATCTAGCTCTCCAACCCTCTGCATCTGGTCGTACACTCCCATGCCCCTGGACCCGGGAACATCCCTAGTAGCAGTTCCGGCCGTGGTAGTTTCCCGTGAAATGGTCCCATTTTTGTTTGGGCCCTGACCATATAAATACGCATCAGATCCATTGAGGTGGATGCCGTTTGAATTGCCGTTGGCTCCTGCATTAGGGGAATGGCGGCCATACGCAGTCTGTGAACGATATCCTGTAGGACTTGGCGCAGTAGCGTATGGATGGGGGAGAGCGAGGCCTGCATTAGCATTAGCGGTGTCTTGTCGGCTAACACGTCGACTAGTGGGAGCAAGGGGCTGAACGCTGCTGATGTCGCGGTTCGATGGTCGCTGTTCTCCACCGGCTCGACGACTTCCCTTGACGTGTGCGGGCGAAGGACTGATGACAAGTGGTGTCGCAGGTGTCACATTATCCTGGACTTGCCGGGAAGCACGCCGGTGAGCACCATGTTCTCGGTCTCGGTCTCGTCTATGAGGAGTAGCGGGGGACGCGGCTGCGTGTGCCTGTGCGAGGAGAGATGAAGGAGTCTAGATGGTTTTTAAAATGAAGATACGGTGAAGGGATGAAACACATACGTTTCCAGCTTCCCAACCCTTGCCTCCGTTGAGAAGCATCCAGTCAAATACACCGTCCTCAGTTTCTCCCAGTGTTTTGAGCACTTTAGAGAAAAGTTCTCTAAGGAAATCGTAATCAGGGCTTTCTTCAAAGCCTAGCTTCCGAACATAGTTCATGTAGATCGCGAATTCCTCTATATGTCCAATAAATGAGATAAGTTTCGTCAAGGCTAGGCATAACTTACCGGGAAAACCTTCGCAGAGCTCGCTGATCGGCGTAGTTTGCTTCTTCTCTCCAATCTTTTCATATTTTTGTTTGTTGGTGGCAGCCCGCAGTCCCTGCCAGGGGAGACCACCTCGCAAGAAATACATGAAAACGTGACCCAGAGATTCCAAGTCATCCCTCCTTGACTGTTCTCGTCCAAGATGAGTATTGATGGACATGTAACGAGCCGTGCCGGATAATGACTTCCTTTCCCGATAGGGTATGTGTACTTTGGACTTGGGGTCTCGATAGTGCTTCGCCATTCCAAAATCTATGTAAAGCAATGGTCAGATTGAGAATTCAACATAGATTTTATCCAAGAAGGCATGACGATAACCAGTGCACATTCGAAAGCGCAGTATGTGCAGCGACAAGAACAATGAAGGGGGGAAACGTACCAATGACATGAATCGTGTTTGCCGTCTTTGTTCCCGGAACCCCGATCAAGAAATTATCCGGCTTGATATCGCGATATATCAAGTTCTTGTCATGGATTGCTTGAACTCGCGTGACCTATATCGCGAGCAGGATCAGATCATTTGATGACACGAGGAGATAAAGTGTGGCCGTTATTCACGGAGAATCACACATTGACAGCTATTGCTGTGGCGCTGCAAAAGGTACACAGAGGAGATGTGCTCACCATCTGTTTTGCAGCCATACAGACCGTCTTGATAGTGAACTTCCGTCCGCACATATCGAAGAGGTCCTCCAAGTTGGGACCTAGGAGGTCGATGACTAGCACATTGTGCAGCCCCTCTTGCCCGAAATGGTGAACCTGAGGAACTCCGGCTACAAGGAAGATATGATAGGGGTACATGAAATCAAGAGTTGATTAGGATAACAGAAGATGAGCTACGCACGCGTTCCATTCAACGTCCTGTAGGACCGAAATTCGTCGCGCAACTGTGGAGCGTCGGACTTGCGAGGCTCCTGTTTTGTATGAGTATCGGGCATAAGGAGCTGGGATAGATTACGCACGAATTTAATGGCGACGGGTGTACCAGAAACTATCTTGCTTCCTATATAGAAGAAGGCTGTCAGTAAAAGACCAGGTGTTGCGTCGAGACTCGTAGGAGGAAAGGATGTGATTCAGTTGTTGATTGTCAGGTGTTTGACTCGCTCAGAGTCTGACGGGGAAAACTATATGAAATAACGAGATACGTAGAGGCATTATAAGAACGGGCCCATCCGTACGTGACGAGAGATAGAGACGTATGCGTTGTCGCTGCTGGCGGAGTTTGCGTTCGTAGGCGGAAATCCTCGGAAGATATGAGGGGAAATGCTAGGGACACGAAAGACTCACCCTCGAAGACAACACCAAAAGAACCCTCTCCAATCTTCTTCCCAACCCGAAAATGATTGCCAACAATGCCGTTGGACGTCGCCGACTGAGATGGGTGTGCAGAGGAGGATGCAATTACATGGGTGGTGGCCATGGTTGTAAGAGATCAACTGGTGGAGGCGCCAGTCCAGGGAATATAATAAGAGAAGTGGACTGGAGAGCCTACAACCACCAAGGCAAAAGGAATGGAATGGAAGTTGCGCTTTGGCGAGAGTGGGTTTGGCGGCGGACTTCAATTTTTCCGATGCACGTGGCGGTCAGATCGGGATCTCCCGAACAGTGAACTTGGCGGTAAGCGCTCGATTTTATTCTTCCGCTTGCCGCTTGCCTCCGCCTCATTGTCCCTCTCCGGCGCCGTCTCCTCAAACATCCGCTCCATTGATCACCAGCGCATTTTCCCTATACCAATGCCTTCCTACTTTCATCTTATGTACCCACACTGCCCTTTCCCCTCCTTGCTTTTTCCACTGCGACTGCGTCAAGGCCTGCCATGTCTTTTACGCGTTTCCGATGGTGGCGCCGGGCGCTGAAGACGATGTCATAAAGCCAGAAAACACACTGCCTTCTTTCGGATCCGATATTTTCACCGATAATGCAATCGGTTGGTGATCAAGCATTGCATTTTGATCGTTATAAGAACCCAGAGAACCTTTTGGATGCCGTATGTTTCATTACCTATGAAATGAACATGGGTATCATCGTCACAATCCACGCATTTCATTGGCCTCTAGGAGGCAACATCGCTTATCCATCTGTGATGTTGTCATATCAGATTATTATGCGCTACATACACTATACCTTTTTTCAACGTCTAGGCGTCTATGACCAAAACGCTATACTGAAACGTTAGTCAGTTCCAATGTCAAAGGCTTTGTGACCTATGTTCGACCAACAATTAGTTTTCAAGAACAGGGTTTACTCCACCCGTCGATTTCGGATCCATTCAGAAAATAAATTGAATCAGGATGCACGCACGTGATGGTCGCGTTCTTATCGTTGATTATTGCGATGAGCAAAGCGACTGCAAGTTGACAGCTAACTTGCACGCGAAAACTAACAAATAAAGCACATATCTCAGGAGCCCATTCATCTCGCTTGTACCTCGCCAATCGCCACCAGCATGTACACATCCTCATTTTCATTTTCGTTTTTGGCGACCCTGTCCTTGTTTGAGGGTGGTCTCCTTAACCTCTGGAACTTCAACCAACGTCTTACCCCAGCGAAGCTTGAGGCAAATATTCGGCTGGAGAACCTTCTCGTACACTCGAAGAATTTGTGGAAATTCGCGACCTTGCCAGGGGCACAATCAACCCGAGCATTCGGCACAATAGGATACAACGCGTCAGTGAATTATGTCGCGAAATTGGTATGGTTTAGGCACCAATAACTCGTTCCATGATGTAATGACACGCCTCATCAGGCAGAGGATCACGGGTATCGCGTTGAAAAGCAGACTCTCGTGTACCCTGCAACCACCTTCCTCTCAAATGTATTGAAGATCAATGGAGTAGATATAGCTCAGTCGGACATCACTACATTTCAGTGTCAGTCTGGTCAGTTTGTTGTCCTGGGCTAGCCACTTATGTATATGTATATGCTTCAGATTCAGCAGCAGCTTCCGTAACGGCACCACTTGTCCTTATTCCAAACTTTGGATGTCAATCAAGCGACTACGATGGTCTCGGTGTGGCAGGAAAAGTTGTTCTTGTTTTGAGGGGTGATTGTACCTTTGTGGAAAAGGGTGAGCTGGCACAAGCTGCAGGCGTCAGTGGGTTTATTCTCCGAAATAATGTCGCGGGAGCCCCCGTGGCAGCGAGACTGCAGCCGACGTACGAAACAAATCCTCCTGCATTGTCGATCTCTCAGGGCGCAGCAGCACCGATTGTGAGCCGTCTGATCGACGGCGAAAGAATTCTTGTGACGCTGGATATCAACGTCCTGAATGAACAAAGATACAGCGATAATGTAATTGCTACTTCGAAAGACGGCGACCAGAACAATATTCTAGTAGTAGGCGCCCACCTAGATTCGGTTCCTGCTGGTGCAGGCATTAACGATGATGGCGTAAGAGATCTCTTCTGTGTTTGTGATCCTTTCTCAAAGCCCTCATTTCATTTTAGAGTGGCACAGCCACAGTTGTAGAACTTGCTGTACAGCTCTCAAAATTCCGTGGGCTGAAGAACGCTGTTCGCTTCGCGTGGTGGACAGTAGGTGATTTCTCTTGTATTGTGGTCCAGCCAGGCTAACGAATTCGCCAGGCGGAGGAACTTGGTCTTGTTGGTTCAAACTATTATGTTGAACACCTCCCCGCCGAAGAAAAAGCCAAGATTTTTGCGAACATCCAGCTTGACATGACCGCTAGCCCCAATTATATCATCGGTAATACGCATTTATCAAAATAATACCAGCCTTTCTCAAGACATTTTGAGCAGGACTTTACGACGCAGATAATTCTACAGGTCGAAACACGGGGACACCGCCTCCCTCGGGAAGTTCTGCCATCGAGAAATTGTACCAACTAGCGTACGATAGACTTGGTGTCAACTATACCAGTTGTGCGTCGTTTTCATCCAATTCAATCAGGTGTTAATTCATGTCTTTAGATGCATTCACTAGCGGAAGTGACTATCGCCCATTCCTTGATGTAAGTTATACCCCACCGTCAGCCCATACTGCAAAAGGAACTCATTTTTATTTCTCAGATCGGTATACCTTCGGGAGGCGTCGCTACCGGTGCCAGTGGTAGAAAAACTGCATATGAGGCTGAACTATTCGGTGGTGAAGTTGGGATTGCTTAGTTAGTGATTTTAGTCTAGCCCTTCCACTCGCTACTAACATTAGCGCAGCGATCACTGTTACCACCAGGCCTGCGACAACCTCGACAACCTCGCACTCGATGCCTATCTGTGGAACGCTCAGGCGTCCGCATACGTCATTGGCAATCTCCTCACTCAGGACCCAAAAACCATATTGAGGGACCCGCCCCGCCTAATGAAGTTCCATGACGGTGTGCAATACTTCGATCACGCCGCGTGCCTTGGTAAAGAACACCTGGACGAGCTGTGATTTTGTAAAGCCTTTTTGAATTCAAAGAGCCTGTGATACGTGGAGCGTGGACATGCAACTCATTGTTCGTCGGCAATCTTGTCATCCCCTGTCATGCATCCGCAAGCCAACCAATTCTCTTTCAACGTTCTATGACATTTAGATCACAGTGGCCTTACTGAATTCAGAATTGATTGTCGGTGCTGACAAGTGATTGGGTGCTCGTCATAAAACCAATTTCCTGAATAACTGTGCTTATCACAACCCCCCAATTCTGGCATTCCTTGCTGATAAATAACTCTTACCCTGGTCCAAACTCCCAGGAGTCTGTTCCATAAATGATATAAGAGATGAGGGGTCGAGGGCATCGAGATTAACCTTACTATGACATCCAGCGTTGCGAAAAAAGCAAAAACTAACATCTTCATCACCGGAGCGACCGGTGGGTGCTAATCGAGAGCTATTGTTTCTGTATCCACTGACTACTTCGGCGTGTACTAGGATACATTGGAGGATCTGTCCTTCTTCGATTCCTCCGTCATTCGGACTTTGAAGCCCTGACGATTACTGCTCTCGTCCGTTCACAGGAGAAGGCAGACAAATTTAGTCTTCTAGGAATTGAACCCCTCGTAGGATCTCTCAGTGACTTCTCCTTACTGGCAAAAGCAGCTTCGGAGGCAGATGTTGTCATCAACATGGTAAGTTGACTGATATTGTGAATGGTTTGCCGTGCATGCCATAACCATTTCGTTAGGCAAATGCGGACAACCTGGATGCCGTCAAGGCTCTCCTGAAGGGACTGGAACAGAGGCACCAATTGACCGGGACTGTGCCCTCGCTCATACACACCGCAAGTTCTTATCGCTGCCCTCCTTCGGATTTGTTCACTTATGATTGTTATCCATCATCTTAGTCTGGAACTGGTAAGACTAGGTTGCTATTCTGGTGTTTTAAAGTCACATCGGAGCTCAGGCGTTCTCAGCGACACGGCGGGGGGCATGTATGCCCACGAGACTATTTACAAGGACGATGACCCCGACCAGATCGAAACTCTTGGACCAATGCAAATTCATCGCCTCATTGATCTGGCTGTTATCGAGGCCGACAAGAGAGGTAAGTCTTTCACGAATGCTTGTTGGACAATACTAAGTTCCAGTATCATAGGTTTTGTTAAAACATACGTAATTTTACCCTCGCTCATTTATGGCATGGCCACTGGCAAGCTTGTCGATCTTGGACTTCAGAATAAATACTCGATGCAAGTTCCCTTCCTGATTAGTGTCTCGTTGGATCGCGGCCAAGGTGGCATGATCGGGGAAGGGAAAAATATTTGGCCAAATGTCCACATTGACGACGGTGTGTGCTTCGTTACAATATCCCACACGCCTACTTAAAACCTTGTACTACCAGTTTCTGACCTGTACGTTGTACTCTACGATGCCATTCGTACCAACGCAAGTGCTGGACATGGACGTGAAGGCATATATTTTGCTGAAAATGGAGAACATAATTTCTATGAACTTGGTGCAGAAATATCCAAAGTCCTATTCAATTTAGGGAGAGGCAATAGCGTAAAGCCCACAACATTTACAAAGGAAGAACTTGACAAGTATTTCCATGTGCGAGGCTTCATGGTGCTCTCTGAAGCTTGTGACAAACTCTTATGCTGACCATCATAGGGCTCTGATGCCTTTGGAGCAAATTCTCGATGCAGAGGGAATCGCTCACGGGCCATTGGCTGGAAGCCTACCAAGTCGACTGCTGATCTGTTGGAGAGCATCAAACCAGAGGTCCAGTCTCTACTCGAGGAGTCTCGATACAAGGAAATTTTGGCACGATTCGCAGTATTCTTTTCAAGTGCTATAGAGTGAGTTTAAAATTCATTGATCCTACTCTTCACTGACCGTTTTTAGGAACTATATAAAACTTATCAAGGAAAATATCAGCTCGTAGATTTATGATATGGTGTTTTGGTGAGGGACGGAGAGGACGGATTGTGCGCATGCTTGAATCTTTGGCTGGTCGATCAGGGTCAGGGAAGTGTTAGGGCTGATGGATTGTGAGTGGTGGAAAGATCGTGTTGAGTTTGAGCAGGTTTTGAGGAGGAGGTGGTTGACAAAAAGTTGGTCAAGGCGTTGGAGGAGTGATGAGCCTCAGTGAAGGCGTCGCAATTTGAAATTTCTAGGTGTAGTTGTTGATTTTGCAAGTGTTGGAACAGACTATTAGGAAAAGACAGCTCGCGGTCTGCCCGGATCGGTCAGGGTCGCGGTCACGGTCATCTGCAGCTGATTCAACTTACGTAACGGTATTGATGGCTCTTCTACATAACGATACAACTTATCCTCAGTGGCGTCGTTCGATTCAAGTTTTCAAGATATGATTCACCAGCCTCAACAGAGAAAAACCTGCGTCAGTACCCTCTCAGAAATCAAATTGAAATGGCCTCGTGCCACAGGGTGGCGGACCCCATTGTACACGTGTTTGCAATGTGACTCGACGCGCACAACTCCGACTCTACGCCCTGCACCTAAATTATAATATCCTCTGCCCATCGTGTACGTGTGACTCGTTTTTCTCCCATGTCCATAATATAAAAGTTGTTACTGGAATTCTCAAACTGCATCTTGAAGCAACGAGACCTCGCCAGTACGACGAATAAATCGACTCTTACACAATGGCGAGCCAGGAAATCCTTCAATCACTCGCGAAGGCAGTCACCGATAAACCTCCTTTCTGTACTGGGATCTTCCCGATGAACAGTGAAGACTCCACCCTCTACTATAAGCAAGGTTCGACGACCAGGTAATCAAGTCTCTTTCATTTTCTCTCTTTCCGCCCCTCTCATCGCTTCGTATCTTTCAGGTGGCTCGACCTGTCACAGGCTACAGACCCTCAACTCGAAGCATTGGCCCAGGCATGCGCCCCCGCCACCTTTGACCGGAATGACGAGGATGTTTTGGACGAATCGTATCGTAAGGCCGGAAAGATGGACCGCAGCGATTTTTCGATCATGCTCAACATCCAAAACCTCGGTATAATTGATCGTATCATGGCGCAGTTGCTGGATGCTGCTGACAGCGACAAAATTATCAAGGCTGAATTATACAAGCTGAATGTGTATGGTACGGACATCACTGTTTCATTTTACACTTTTGGTAAAACAATCAAAAATATGGTTAGGGCAAGGCTCCTTTTTTAAGTCGCACAAGGACACTCCTCGAGGCGAAACCATGTTCGGATCCCTCGTAATCGTCTTCCCGACCCCACACGACGGTGGTGCTTCGCCACTCGAACCAAGAGTGGACATTTGACTCCGCTACCCTTACTCGCGAGCAGTCAACACCGTCCATCGCGTACATTGCATTCTATAGCGACATCGATCACGAGGTTACCCTTGTCAACTCTGGATATCGCATCACCATTACCTATAACCTATTCTTTGAAAGTAAGGAGGAGACGTCAAAAATTCCCGACTCCATCCCATCCGTCGCACCTGACGACCATCTTCTTCGTGATGCGTTGTCTGTGGCGTTCAACGACCCATCCTTTATGCCTGAAGGCGGCTATCTGGGCTTTGGTTTGAGCTTTCAATACCCAATTGACAACAAGATACCCATAGAAGCTCGAAGAGCGGTTAGTTCCGTGTTCGCAAACGCCTTAAAGGGGAGTGATGCAATGATATATCGGGTCTGCAAGGCGGCCTCCCTCTCCACCCGAGTTAATGCTGTCTATAACATAGGAGCCGACCGCTATTGGCAACGCTCAGGACCTGGCACTTTTCTAGTTCTAGTATCAATAGGAAACATCTTATGGAATGGACAATACGAAGACGATATCGTTAAGAATCTCTGTAAATTGCACAACGGCAAAGTGGTTCACGAGTTCGGGAAGCCAGAGCCATTCTGCTATCTTCGGAGATCTGCAGAGTATTATTCAAACGTCGCAGGATTGGCATGGGTGATACCTTTGACGAAGTACTCCAGGTTCGACTCGCCATACACCGCTTATGGGAATGAGGCCCGGTCTGCTTGTGTCTATGCAGACCTTTGCATCCCTGCCGAGTTGGGGCCATACGGAGGTCGCGAAACCCTTTCCGGTAAAGTCGAGAAGAAAACCGAACAAGGCAAATAGCGGAAATGTAAGCCTTAACGGCATTTGGAGTAGTAGACTTATGACAAACCCTTTGACCTGCGTCTTCTGCACTGGCAGCATGTTGCGAGAATTTCGAGACACCCACATTTTCGTCGACTTTCGGACGTTTAGCAATAAGTTCTTTAGCAAGAACTTTACGGTTCATGGAATGGTCTATGGACCGCGTATAGCCTGACCTTTCGACTTTTAAAAGAGCTTTGACCCAGGGTTTGTAAATTTCAAGTACCTTCGGCCTAGGGTACGGCAGATGGTCGTTGCGGATATGGTTCTGGAAACTCTCTAAAGCATATGAATCACCGGGAATATTCATCACTGGCCAGGAGCGTGACAAAAGCTGTTGGTATACGTGTGGATCTCTAGGTTGCTCACCGTTTACTGTGACGTTGTCTGATACCCAAGTACTCAACGATTGCGAGGTTCATTAACCTCGGTGTATTCTTGCCATCGCCGTCTCTTCGCTGTATCATACTGTCACACACATCACCTTGATATTAGTCTCTACCTATCAACAAGGTCTGCCCGTTTACTTGAGCGAAAGCTTTTGGGTCTTTCAAGAGCTTGAGCGCTCTCGCTGAATTTGGGCAGATGATAACTTGGAGAATATGTTGTCACGATTAGACGTGTGCCAATTCTTCTGTGGTTCCTGCCCTGCACGATTGAAGATTAGAAATTGTATTTCAGTCCGCTCTACTTTGATTTACAGCCATGATACCGAACTCTTATGAAGAGTGAGTAGCTTCATACAGCAAAGATATGGCGTTTGAGTGACAATCAGCTCCGAGACATCGTCAAACAAATGATCCCATACATCCTCCTCCATTGAAACGACAGACACGCGGCGTAGGCTTTCATAAGCCTTGCCTGCTAGAATTGTATCCAAACGGCGCCACTCCGTCGTGGCGGCAGACCTGAAGGCACTGAAGATCAACGTGATCTCTTCCAAGCTGCATCCCGACGGCATCCTTTCCAAGCAGTTGCAGATGTTGATGAATGACTGGGAGTACTGCCCGGAGCGTAGGCTGAACTGGACAAATACCAGGTTTCTGAGGTGGCCAAGGTCTAGAGAGGTAGGCCACAGTCGATCTGTTATTTTAAATTTTATAAATGATGCTTATTCACACCAATATTTCCGTACACTTACATGGAACATGTATCTTGAGCTCTCCGATTGAAGAAGCGGCCTCTTGGAGCACAAGCTGAGTCTGATGAAATGCGTCCTCCATGGCCGTCGACACTTCCAACGTCCGAAGATCTGACAGTGAAAATGGTGGTGATACATAAAAAATGTGTTGCATTACTCTCGGCGATTCCACTCGAAGAGATTGAAGTTTGATAGGTGTGAGTGCGACGTTTGTCGTAGGAGGAGCATTAGCTGACTCGGAAAAGTCGTCGTAACCGAGTATCGATAGGCTTTCGAGCCCAGTACAATGCGTTAGAAGTACAATGGGAAAGTGTGTAGCGTCAGCGACGACGACTTGCCGAAGGGAGGGAACCTGCATTACGCCAATGATTTCCTTTTGCATACTGAAAGACAAAGGAATCCGTGCGTTGATCTCGAGTAAGTGTGTACGCGTAAGGTGCTTCAGATGGGAAAGAATTAGGTCATCGCCGGTTATCGTCAGAGTCAGGGTAAGGACGTATGATAGAATGCTTGGATTGATGATAAGAATGTCGTATAACTGTTTGTTTCGGATTCCTGACTTGAGGTAGGTGGCAGTATGCAAGCGTAGGGTCTGAAACATAATTTTCTGGCAAGGCTCCCGAAACGAGGACGAAGTGAGGCAACATCCTGAGAGAGCTCGTCGACCGACGGTGGTGTCACGATCGTAAGGTACATTACTGACGATGAGATGGATGATTTCTTGAGGGAACATGGAGAACGACACGGGTGACTCCAGTTGTCAAGTGGGAGAGGGTTGAGCATATCTTCATGAATGTTGGGGATTTGTGGTCCGACTTTCCGATATCGATGTGATGCCGCTCCAAGACAACGAGTTACTGTAAATGCACTCCACTCGAGGAAAGGATTATGATGCCCGCGTTTCCTAATCTTGTCTACCGAGGTCGGTGTGTGTGCTCGATCGAGTTTGCGAGGACGGTGCAGTGACCAGTATGGTTTTGGTTCAGTTTAAATAAGACCTGTGTCCCTAGTAAGCTGATAGAGTGCACGTAAAGGTGTTCATATAGAGATGAGAAATCAATATTGCGAGAGCGCATCGATATCATTTGCATCAGAACTGTTGAAATTCTCGGGCCGGTCTTTTTCAACACTCTCATAATAAACTTGGTCTGCCCTCTAAACAACTTTCATATTTCCTTAACTGTACTTGCAAAATGCATTGAAGGTAATTGCTCTTCGCGTGCCTAATTTGGGCGAATTGTCTCATGTTGCAGCATGGATGGAGAATTTGAAGCGATCTCGTCATCATGCAGAGATTCTGGCTTATAAAGAGGCTCCATGACCTCTCAGGATCCCACCTTCCTACACTACGATGCCATCTAACAAGACCAACCTTCTCATCACAGGCGCTACTGGTATGTGAACTCAATAACTGTCCTACGCGCGACTCTCAATCGGCCGCAATAGGTTACATCGGAGGTTCCGTCTTGTACCGGTTTCTCAATCGCCCAGACGCAGCTTCATTCAACTTCACTGCTCTCGTACGCTCTTCTGAAAAGGCTGAAAAATTCAAGACATTGGGCGTCAATTCAGTTGTTGGATCTCACACGGACGACGCGCTGGTAGAGAAACTGGCATCTGATGCTGACGTTGTCTTGGCCATTGTCAGTACATGCTCATAATCAGCATGACATTTCAATTATTGATGTCAAATGCAGGCTGATTGCGACTACCTTCCCGCTGCTCAATCCATTTTGAAGGGCCTAGAGAATCGCTTTAAAGCAACCGGAAATGTGCCTATTTTGATTCATACTGTGCGTTGCCTTTTGTATCCATTGATATATGCGTCTCTAATGCGTTCAGCATAGTCGGGGACTGGCGCTCTGTCCGACAACGCCGCTGGCGCATTTGCAGGTGAAACCATCTACGATGACACTGATCCTGATCAGATCGAAACTTTGGCGCACTCTCAGCCTCACCGCATTGTTGATTTGGAAGTCATCAAAGGAGACGCAGCAGGTATGCGCTCACTCTACTTGTGACCCATATGACAGGAATCCGATGGTATCGCACCCTAGGATATGTTAAAACTTACATCATTCTTCCGTCTACTATATATGGCCTCGCTTCCAACAAGCTCGTTGAGCTTGGCATTCAGAATCCCTGCTCTATCCAGGTCCCTGCTCTGATTGATGCCTCCTTGGATCGTGGTCAGGGTGGAATGGTCGGCCAGGGCAAAAACATTTGGCCCAACGTTCATATTGACGATGGTGTGTGATCGAGTATCTTTCCTCTCATTACTCACCTTCATGCTCGCGCTAGTGGCGGACTTATATCTTGTACTCTACGACTCGATCAAAGTGAATCCAGCGACAGGACATGGTCGCGAGGGTATATATTTCAGCGAGAATGGCGAGCATGTTCTTTATTCAGTCAGTAAAGCCGTCTCCGAAGTGCTGGTCGAATTTGGTAAAGGCAAGAGTCCTGAACCTACGACATTTAGCCAGGAAGAAATTAACAAGTACTTTGATGTATGTATACGATTGTATCATACCACGAGCGTGTTACTGACTCCATTTACTCTAGGGCTCCAATTATCTTGGTAGCAACTCTCGTTGCCGCGCTAACAGATCCCGCGCTGTTGGTTGGAAACCAACAAAGACCACGGTCGACTTTTTGGCTAGTATCAAGCCAGAAGTCGAGTTTTCGTTGAAGAGGAAGCCGGTTCAGCTTCGTTAATGAGTGTTTGCTATCAACGACCATGGAGCTGGGCATTATGGGTTTTGCTGAACTGTGATATTTCTACCGAACACTACATCGTCGCATCGCTAACTAAAACTTGTGTTTGAGTCTATGTTGATATCAAAGTTTGTACGCTTCACTCATCATTCTGTCTGGAATTCATGGATATTCGTTCATCACATCGATTTGGTACCCCCAAGCCCGGATTTTATTTGAGGCTATCAAGATATATCATGTTACACGTATCACTATTCATTTTGCGCCCCCCTTCGACCCTTCATGTTAATGTACTTGTAGGTCCATATCTTCCTTTGCGCTTACTCATCACCCAGGTCAAAGCTCGACAGGCAACCAACCGAAAGGCTATGATTCTACAATCTCATCCCGTCCATACTCTTCGTCCAAAAATAGTCGACCGCGTTTATCGAGTTCGGGCAGCAATTGTCTGATCATCTGCTTACAGAAAGAGGGATGTGATTCTTCATATGATGTCAACATACACATATCCACGAAGAGTGAATGGGGATTGGATAGGCCGCGGAGAACACCAGGTTCCAAGCAAGAAAAATTGACATCCTTCCAGATCTCCACTCGATCAGCATTAAGAATCATTGTGATTTTGACAGGCGATTTTGCTGGAGGAATTGTTTCAATTATCTTTACAATGCAAGGTATAACATTGAAATGTATGCCCCATAACAAATTACCGAAAGAGAGGCGGGCTAAATTTGTATTCTTGGCGAGGGTGATCGGGAAGTTCTCTACATTCGAAAGGGGGGGCAAGATGAGATGGTTTGTTGGCTCGATACAACAAATTTTACACACCGCGGCACGTTATGTTTAAATTGGTGAGAGATGGACCAATGGCCGAAATCAGTCTTGCAACACTCGGAGAATGGTCGCCGACATCTGCTTCCAAAGACAAAGCGCGGAGCTGACTGAAAGGAATAAAACCAGAAGACGAGACGTCCAAGAAAGGGACAACACGATCCTCGACCCATAAAGCTAATACTATTAAATTTGGGAAGGGGTTCTGTGGGACAAGGGAGGAATCAATGTGGTTGCCGCGTGGTTCGGAGTAGAGCACTAAATGGATCCGGAGCGCCTTCAGGTTGGGGAAAGCACTTGATGCCAGGATCAACTCCGATATGTTGTCGAAGATACATGAATACCAGGACACCGTCGTAACTGTTTGACGGGACAGGATCAACTCCTGGTTTTGTGGCGAAAGGGATCGATTCCAGGTGACAGCTCTAAACATGATTTCCTGGAGGTTTCGAAGATGTGGCAATATGGATAGCAAAATTCTGTTGAAAGCCTCCCGTGCATGGTCCATGTCGTCAAGTTCAGGATCACGGTCATATGAGGTATCCATTGCATCCTCCCAATCAAGATCCTCCGTAACGTAGGCTGATCCTCTGATGATCGACAGCGTCTCGACATAGCGGGCCAATTTCCCTTCGGCGCAAGCAAAGACCCCTAGGAGCTGTTCCTGTTTTTCACTGTCCAACAGGTAGACATCGATGCACAGTTCCAGCCCGAACTTGCTAAAAGCTAGTATCGTGAACGAAGGAGCCACGAGGTCGAGACCAGGCTACATTGGTATAACGTCTCAAAGTCCAGTGTATAGTCAATGATGAGATCACAGATTTCTGTAGAGAGTAGGCATCGATTGGCGATCATCTCTAAATCAGTAACAAGGTCAGATGATATTTCAAAGTTTTGTACAACAAGAGGCTTACGGTACCGAGTCTGTTGAAAGCGGCCGGGAACTTCGTAGCAGTGGCGTAGGGTAGCTGACTAGCTGAAGAAGGCGGGTTGAAGGCGAGTTAAATAGATTAAAAAGAAGCGATGAGATGAGTCAAAGTGCACAAGGAGCAGGAGCAAAGGGTTCCTTAACATAATGGATTTAACGGAGGAAGTGATTGTCTCCACCAATTCATTAACAATTGTGATAGTCCAGGCGAGAGTCACAGCCAAAGTGGCGTTCCGTTCGTCTGAGCCATGCTTTGCTCTTCATCGTCGTGATGAACAACTATGCTTTGACGCTTTCTAACGCTTTAGCTTAGAAGATGAAAGACCACAACTATCACGAAACGTCTTCGTCGGATGTTGCGAGAGATTAGATTAGATCGCATGACTCAACACCAGCCCCTTCAACTCACGCGCGCACATTCTTCTCCTGTCAATCCAGTCTCCATTTCACCTGACAACGAACGAATATACCGGGCATGCTTCATGTCTTGTGGTGGTCATCTCTTCACATTCATTACTCAAGTCCGATCACAAAGTGGAACTTGAATGTGCACACCGACTCTGGGGATTGAAAGGGACTGAAGAATGGGAAACCGGGTTATAATTACAGTTTTTCCCATGAATTTCTCCAAACCTTAACAATCCGCTTCGGCGCCCGTGTATGTTCAATAGTTGTCGCTGTCATGAAAAAAGTGCAACTCAGAGGCGTGAAGATGAGGATTCGGAGATCGAAAGCCTCAACGCGATGGTTATGGGTGCCTATTGATCAAGCGACCACCATCAGTGCTCCAGCCATTGCCACCACCACGCCTTGGATATCGCATGTCCAGAACCATAGAGTTACCCGGTGGCCAAAGCGAAAGCCATTCACGAATTATTCAATGTCAGCCAAAGCGAAACAAACAAAGCGCGTTTGTGGTTATAAAGGTTGGCCACCCACTCCTATCCTCTTTCCCCATAACCACGACCATCTCCCTTACTTTTATACCTCGCAAACGTTGTTTCGGTCTTGTTCGCTCGCCCTTTGTGATTGTTCGGTCATGGTATCCCAGACTCAACATCGTTACGATCCTGCTCAAGTTACTGGACGCCACCGTTTCTGGACGCCGCCCCGCTTCAAAGGAGCTTCCCGCCTTGGAGGATATCATTGCTTAAGTGTTTGCCGCCAAGTAGTGTGTCTCCCACTCTTAGGATGATCATTCACTTGAACACTCATTCGACGCCACACAGCATCTGCGTCTACTCTTGGCGATACCCCTAACAGTACGTCTCTGATCGTCTTGTTTATTTTCTTCAATTGAACATCTTCAAGGCGCGAGCACATCTTATCCACGCTGTCGAATTCCAGCCTCCTTGAGCACTCGGTTTTGCAAAGAATCAAAAATGACTTGAGGCGATGTTCTCCAAACCCTCCAGCATTCAATCGGGAACCTCGCCTCGCCGAATACTTGAGTACCAACTATATACCCTGCGTGGTCATGCCCTGGCGTTTTGTGCCCCTTTTTTCCGATTCTCTTCCAGCACTTTCGAAGGTGGCACGGCCATATGAACCAACATCAGTATCCTCTCCGCCAGGCAGCGACACACAACTTTCTTATCTAATGTGTTCCCTGCGTGGTTACCTGTTGGCGCCTGTGCAGTGTTTGCCATTCATCACCCCGGAATCCTCAACTTGGACCGTCAGCCACCTTGAACAAGCTCGCTTCAAGATCTATACTGCTAGCCTCTCGCAACTATCCCACCTACTGACGATATG
The DNA here is from genome assembly GCA_018221635.1 of Tephrocybe sp. 10521TJB. Classification (NCBI taxonomy): domain Eukaryota; kingdom Fungi; phylum Basidiomycota; class Agaricomycetes; order Agaricales; family Lyophyllaceae; genus Tephrocybe; species Tephrocybe sp. 10521TJB. The sequence continues at coordinate 119,698 of JABAJS010000010.1, read as the reverse complement.
CAAGCATCTCTTCAAGATCGACGAGAACTTGATCTCGAAATGTACCTCTATGATGTGTGCCCTGCGTGGCAACCTGTCGGCGTTTTGTGCCACCTGTGTTTGCCATATCGGAATACCCAACTTTTGGGCCGCCTGTTGTCAGCCGCACCAACTTGAAGCTCTCCTCAAGATCTATACTGCCAGCCTCCCAGGAAAGATGCACCTTGGCGTTTTATGTCCTCTTTGTCTTGCTTTGTTGATCGAGAAGTCTGCCAGCATCCCGGTGATATTTTCAAATTGGTCGACAATCTCTATCAAGACGTGGTGGACATGCTATTGAGATCCTCGATCAGAAGCTCAAGATACTATTTTCAACGTCGACGACGATCCTACCTCAAGGGCAAGATCCATGTGGAATCCTTCCGACGACAAGTTATCCCTGCGTGGATATATCTTGGCGCTTTGTGCCGTTCTTCCTATTGTCTACGACACCGAAACGGGTACCCTCTACGCGGGTTGTCAAGTATCGAGTTTTTGGATGGCTGATGGAAAATAATATCAAGTGGATCGTCGACGGCAATAACACAGGCCAAGATTGAAATACTTGGGCTCCTCATACCCTGCGTGGTATATCCTGGCGTTTTGTGCCACCGTTCCACCCGTTTAGACCTATCCGCCCGTCGGCCAAATCAAGACGTGGACTCGGTTTCCCTGCGTGGATGTATATGGTGTTCTGTGCCGTAGTTTCGTCAAGTCACTCAACCAAGGACAACGCATGAAGAAGTCAAGATTCGACGACATGCATATCTTTGTGTTCCATATTTGATACCTCGCATAGTGCCAACCTCTGGCCACTCTAGTTCGAAGAAGGCGAGTGTATCACAGTGGTTTTTTGAACTAACTCTCGTTTCGTGCGACTGGGCCCCGTTACTGGGTTTCTCGATACATTTCAAGAATGCAAGATTCGGCTTCGGACTTCCCTGCGTGGATGCCTATGGCGTTCTGTGCCGCACTCCCTCCAGCCTGCGCGTTGTTTCGTGAAGTCACTTATCTAAGGACGACGTCACCTAGACACCTACCCATCAAGAATGTAAGATTCGGCTTCGGACTTCCCTGAGTGGATGTTTATGGCGTTCTGTGCTGCACTCCCTCCAGCCTGCGCGTTGTTTCGTGAAGTTACTCAATCAAGGACGAAGACATCTAGACACCTACCCATCAAGAAGTCAAGATTCGACAACTCGACATCATGATACGCATGAAGCAAGTCCTCGCATACCTTGGTGTTCCATAATCTGATGCCTTGAACAGTGCCATCCTCTGTCTCTGATTTGGCTCGAAGAAGGCGAGTGTAGTATATATTAGTGTTCCAAATTTGATACTTCAAACAGTGCCATCCTCTGCCTTTGATTTGGTCCGAAGAAGGCGAGTACATCACTTTTTATTTCGGAGCAGTTTTTGAATTAACTGCTGTAATTTGGCCGCGGCGTGAGGCGTCCAACGAACCGAATTGACACGTTTACGTATACGATATACGCCACGTCGGTCCAACTTTGGATTTTTACCTAGAAGAACCGCCGAAATAACGGCGCGATGGACGCTGATCGCTTAATAAAGTTGAGCAAAGATGTCTTGTTTGTAGCTAGTCATATACGTCTGAAAATAAATTTTTTCTCTTCTTTTTTCATATGGGTCAATTTTTTGGGATCTAGGACCTGGGCAGGGCAATAGCACCCAGCTAGCCAGGCAGAGAAAGCATAATCGAAGACCCTGTAGTTCCTTTTTTTCCCTGTGTGTCGAATTTAGACCTGGTCCTGGGCAGGGCAGGGGGTGTGTACAGGGTGCAATGTAAAAATTCTAAACCGCAACTGCATCCAGCTCATGGTCATGGCCATCGATATCGGAAGTTGGTTTATTCACCGCAGTTTTTGCGCTACACCCCTTGTGCCTTGTGAGGTACTATTTCGGAGAATAATTTTTATAAGATCGGATGGCCCTGGTCACACGATATGTATTGGATGATGGATGTGCCCACCAGGGTGATTTGTGAGGCGAGGCAGAAGGCCGTCTTTGGGAGGGAGATGGATGGGCCGGCAAGATGCGAGCAGACAGCGAGGATAGTGACAGTTGGAGATCCGAGTGAGGTCGGAAGATGATGGGATGGCATCAACATCGCGCGCAGTTGGTGGTGAATACAGAAAAGATCAATGGGAAGGGAATACACGAGCTAATAGATAGAGCACAGTAGAGAGGGTATCCTTCTAGCTAGCAAGACGAATAATATAATGTAGATTTGCAAATGAGCACGCTCTAAAGCAAGCCAGCGGCCCTCAAATCCCTGGCGAGTCTCGTATCCCTCTGCTCGGCCTCGACTCTGGCCCTCTCGAGGTCGGATATCCCTTCCGTCCTCCTGGCGCCGGCGTCAGCAGCAGCCCTCTCCTCCTCCTCATCAAACGCAACCCCAAAAACACTCGCGAGATTCCTCCTAATCTCCCTATCGCGCTGGACGGCCTCCTGCGTGGGCGGGGGGACGGGGGCAGCGGCTTGACGGATGGAGCGCTCCCAGCGCTTGACGCGGAAGTAGGATATGAGGGAGGAGAGGAGGATGAACCAGCCGAGGGTCATGAAGAGGAAGGCGAGCCAGTCGCGGGAGGAGAGGGCGAGGGGGAGGTTGAGGGAGGTGTCGTCTGCTACGGGTGCGGGGCCTGCTCCGGGGACGGGGGAGCTAGGGAGGGGAGAAGGGACGGGTGCGCTCGCGAGAGGGTCAGCTTCGTCTGGTTGGGGCGAGTAGTACGTAGAGGATGAGCGGGAGTAGAAGCCGAATTGGATGAGGGTGAGGCCGAGGCCGGCGCGGGAGCCGTACTTTGCTGCGTGGGAGGTGTGGAGGAGGTAGGTGAAGAGGAAGCCAATGAATTGGAAGAAGAAGGAGATGAGGAGGTTGGTGAGGAAGAGCCAGGGGCCGCCAGTGGGGAGGTCGTCGATGATCATGGGGGCATTGGGGTCGGCGGGGCCTGGGGCATGGACGGTGGTTTCCCAGTAGGGGGGAACGGCGTCGGCCTGAGCGTCGGCGTAGGATGGGGGCACGTCTTTAGAGGTGGTGTCTTCGGGGACGAGGTAGATGCTGCCGTCAGAGTTGAGGGCGGTTGTGGGGCGTTGGGGCTTGGCGACGACGTTGGCAAAGACGCCGTCGTTTTCGAGGCCTGCGCCGATGGGGGCGGTGGGGACGCGGATGTAGTGGGAGGGGAGGAGGGCACCAACTGCGCGGCGGAAAATGTTGGGGCGGGGCAGGTGGGGTGTTGTTGTTGAGGGGGAGGGGAGGCGGCCGTTGGAGTTGCCATAGTCATTGGGGAGAGCATGGGAGGTGGGGGCAGGGGGAGAGCCAGGAGGGGGGTAGTCGTATTCACGTTCAAAATCGTAAGCGCCGGGGATGGACGGAGTGCGTTGAGGGTGAATTAGGACGGTGTGCTCGGTGTCGTCGTCGTCGTCAAAGGCAGCGTCGAGCTCGTGCTCTGCGTTGTCGAGAGGAGCATAGCGTGCAGAGGACATGTTGGTTGTAAGGAAGGAAATGAATGATCAGGAAAGGATGATCAGATCATTAGTCTTGGTCTCCTCTGTCATCATGGCAAAACTCTCTTTATCCTCTCTTCCTCTTCCTACTCAGTTACTCATTCACCGTCTCACCCCCGACTTTGCTCCGAGATCACGCCTGACATCTCCCAGTCTTCAGCGCAGAGCCCGTCTTCTCCCTGCTTCATCTCACTTTTCATTTGTCAACCCATTCCCCGTCGCATTCCCATACGACATTGAACCACCCGGCCCTGACGATCCCCCCGTCACTGACAAGAATGCTTACATTGAGGACTGGCTATCTGCACGTGAAGCAACTAATCAGCGTCCCGCCAACACCACTCTCCGCATCTTTGACCCCAACCCATCACTCCGCGACCAGCCTCGCATCCTTCTCGGTCTATCTCCCTCTGCTCTCCGTGACTGTCTCCCCCATCTCGACATCGGAACAGACGACCCCGCCGACCCTGCCCGCAATGAGCTAATCGACATCCTAAGCGGCCACAGTGTCCTCGCCACTCCCCCAGACTCTGACTCTCCCGCCTTTGCACCCTGGTCTCTGCGTTACAGCGGCCACCAATTCGGCTCATGGGCAGGCCAGCTAGGCGACGGTCGTGCCATCTCCATACGTATGTCTACCCCTTTTCCTCCTTTCATCCCACTCATCCACTCCCAGTCGTAACACCCCACCCCACCGACCCCACCCAAACCATCGAGCTCCAACTCAAAGGCGCAGGCCGCACACCCTTCTCCCGCACCGCAGACGGCCTCGCAGTCCTCCGTTCCTCCATCCGCGAGTATCTCTGCTCCGAAGGTCCGTTCCTCATCCAAACCCCATCCCCTCTGACCCACCCCCAACAGCAATGCACGCCCTCAACATCCCCACCACCCGTGCACTCTCCCTAATCTCTCTCCCTCGTCTCCCCGTATCCCGCGAGCGCCTCGAATCCGCCTGCGTCCTCACCCGCATCGCCCCCTCCTTCATCCGCATCGGCTCCTTTGAAGCCCTCAACGGCCCCACCAATCTCTTTTTCTTTGGTGGCGGACAGCAGGACCCCGACCTCGATGCCCTAAGGCTCCTGGGCGAGTGGGTCGTGCGCGACGTCTTGAGATTGGATGTAAAAGAGGGTGAGATGTGGGGGAGGGAGCTGGTGATGGAGGTCGCGAGGAGGAATGCGAGGATGGTGGCGGCGTGGCAGGCGTATGGGTTTATGCATGGTGTAATTAATACTGACAAGTGAGTAGCCTCCCCTTCTTTAACCCTCTTATCAATTTTAATCCCCAGCGTATCAATCCTCGGCCTAACAATCGACTACGGTCTGCCCCCCTCTCTCTTAACACACTAAAAATTAACCACCCTCCAGGTCCATACGCATTCATGGACGTCTTTGACCCTCTCCACATCTGCAACCACACCGACGAAGGCGGTCGGTACGCCTACGCCTACCAGCCCAACATGATGTACGTCCCGTGTCCCCTCCTTCTCCCACACTAACCAACCCAACCCCAGAATCTACGCCCTCCGCGCCCTCCTAACCTCCCTCGCGCCCCTCATCGGCGCCGAGCTCTCCCTCGGGCACGCCGTCTCCCCCGGCTGGGCATCCACCGCCTCCAAAGAAACCCTCGAAGTGTGGCGTGCCACGGGCCTCGAGCTGCGTGGGGAGATGGAAAGAATCATGCAGGAGGAGTGTAGCACCGAGTATGCTCGGCTCATGCGCCAAGTGAGTAACACATCGATCAGCAGCAGCGGGACTCTGACGCCCCCCTCAGCGCCTAGGCCTCCTCACCCCCTCCCCGCACGACGAATCCACGCTCTTCGCGCCCCTTCTCCGGATAATGCAGGACCAAAGGCTCGATTTCCACAGGACCTTCAGGACACTCTGTTTTTTCCGGCCTTCTTGGATTCTTTCTCCTTCCCCTGAGCTCGAAAAATTCCTCAAGAGACTCCTCGGCTCCACCGACATACCCTCGCAGGACCACGCGAGGGGCGCGCGGGAGTGGATGGAGTGGCTTGGGGCGTATGCGGAGCGGATCCAGGACGAGGAAGGAGGGGATGAGGAGAGGACGAATGCGATGAGGGGGGTTAATCCCAGATTTGTGTTGAGGCAGTGGGTGCTTGAGGAGGTTATTGGGCGTGTTGAGGGGAGTTTAGAAGGGAAGGTGGAAGAGGGGAGGAAAGTGTTGGGGAAGGTTATGCATGTGCGTTTGCGTCTTTCTTTTCCTACTTACCGCTAACCCCTTGATGAAGATGGCATCGAACCCGTATGAGGGATGGGGCGCGGAGGAGCTTGGGGATGAAGAGTTTGACGCCGAGGGGGCTGGGGAGGAGGTGAGGGAGGAGAGGAGGCTGTGTGGGATGGGGGAGAAGAAGATGTTGGGGTTTCAGTGTAGTTGTTCGAGTTGAACGTTATTATACCGATTGATACGGCCTTGACGATTATGACATGTACTTGCCATGAAATTTTACAATGGATGATCGATGTGGACTCTCAAAGCTGAAAGACGGTTATCGCGTGGCGGATTTCCGAGAGCACGAGACGCGTCGACGCGACGATCATCACATCGATGGCAGGAGAACCGTTGGGTGATGTGTGGCTGTACACCTTCGCATCACGATGCATCATTTCCTTGGACAATACAAAGGACCATCACAATCGATAGACAAGTGGGAGGTCACTGTCCCTATACATCGCGATCAACAGGCGGTTGATCCAGTGCAAGGATTGATGGAATGATGGACAAGGGGCGTCGTGTCCTTGTTCTTGCTGTTGTTCTCATTCTTACTCGCAGAAAAGAAAAGAATTTTTTTCGAGTTAGACTTGTAATTGACTATTGACTCGATTTCTTTTTGTACCGCTGTGTGGCGAGGTGGTCATAGTGACAGATGGTATTGAAAATTTCAAAGGCGATGTTTCCCGCAAAGGAAGGGTGATATTTATCAGATTGGACGCTTAGCGTTAAACGCTAATGCATAATGTCTATGCAGTTTCAAGTCCCCTACAACGAGATCGAATGGTAGATTCATTCATGAGCCCGACTTTTCTACTGAGCGCATGTAGATGTCATGACTGATCGGGGATCCCAACATTTTCCCGCGCCACTAACTGTTTCTGCATGTTCCGCCCTTTTTGGAAGTGCAGGTTTGAACGGTAGCACCTGTTCTTCTCCACCCACTATCCAGCCGCTGTGGGTGTGTTTCCAAATGACCCTCTTCGTGCCTCTGGCGGAGCACACTCCCCTCCCAACCGCTCCTCCCTTCCTCAACGAATCCCTCGACCCCCCGTCCCAGATTGCTAAACTGATCAAGTCTATCCTGAAGGCGAAGAGGATCGTTGTCATTTGTGGTGCGTCTCTTGCTTTGGTGAATACAGGAATACGTTTCTGAGTGGACTTTTAGGTGCTGGTATATCTGTGCAAGCTGGGATCCCTGATTTTAGGTCGTCGGATGGTCTGTTCAAGTCGCTAAAGAGAGATAATCCCCGAGAGGCGCTGGCGTCTGGGAAAGACCTATTCGATGCCTCAGTGTTCAATGTAAGAGACCTCATACCTCTATTACGGTCTTTGAACGGCCTTCATTGGAGATGCGTCGTTTCCTACCACATAAACCACCCAGCCTCCTGTCATCCTCCCAATCCTAAACAAACGCTGACTAGCTCTCCCTTCCACAGTCCGAACACACAACAGCCTTGTTCTGTCAGATGATAGCCCAGCTCTGGGGTCTTTCACAGGCCGCAGAACCAACCGCGTTCCACAACGTACTTCGGGCTCTTGATGATCGGGGTAAACTACTAAGGGTCTATACTCAAAACATTGATGCTATTGAGGAAAAATCTGGGCTGTCTTTCGGTGTGCCCGACTTCGAGGACAAGCGCTGCAAGGGACGCTCCAAGACAGCGACGACGACGACGACGACGGCCGCCGACTGCCTCATCAAAGAACCGTCACCATCTGACACCACCAAGCTTCCCTGTCCACCCGGTGACTCTCCCCGGTGTATCCCTCTGCACGGTACCCTCCAGTCCGTGCATTGCCAGATATGCAACTACTCCTACCCACTCGAGGATCACCTCCCCTCACTCGCGTCGGGCCTTCCCCCGCAATGCCCGGAGTGCTTATCGATGGAGGAGACGCGGCAATTGATAGGAAAACGCCTTCGAGGGGTGGGAAAACTCCGGCCTAGTGTCGTTTTGTACAACGAAGCCCACAAGGACGGCGAGGGTGTGGGAGAGGTCGTGAAGAAGGATCTCATAGGATCTTCCAAGGGCAAGGGCAGGAGCGGCGCTGATCTTTTGTTGGTGGTGGGAACAAGCCTCCGGGTCCCCGGGACAAAAAGAATGGTACGGGAATTCGCGAAAGCTGTTCGCTCGAGAGGGACTGGGTCCTCCCACAGCACGCCCAGCCCGGGATCCTCGCCCCGGCCGTCGCCTGTAACCGAGGAAGAGCCCCCCATGAAGGCGATCTACCTCAACCTTGATTTCCCTGTGCCAACTCGAGAATGGGAAGGTGTATTTGACGCGTGGGTACAAGGGGACGCGCAGGAGTTTGCGGATATGTTGCAGGAGGAGATTGAGCGTGAGATTAAAGCGAAGGAACTTGCTTTGGAGAGGAAGAAGAAACGGGAGGAGGAAGCAGCGGGTTTGGTGGTGGTGGATAAAGAGGTTACTACTCCCGCCCAGCCCGTGCAGCCTAAAGCCCGCGCGGACAAAATATCAACAAAACGCAAACCCCCATCGCTAGTAAAATCTTCTACGAAAAGAAGGAAAATCGAGTTCCCGCCTACTCCTCCAAAGACACCAACGCCAACACCAAATTCAGCATCCCCGCCGCCGAAACTTATCCTCCGTATCCCTGCGCGTTCTCCGCAGACATACACTGTCCCGCAAGTATACATCACTACCACACCACCACCCGCGCATTCCTGCTCCAATCGAAACCAGCCACTCATCACTCCGGAAAAATCGCCACCTGCGCGCATAAACCTTGCAACTAAAGCAGGGCGCCGGGCAGCTCGTGCCGCGCGTACTCAACCTCAAGCCATTGCTGGTGACACAAAGGCGCGCGTACCTGGACGACAAGACGTGAATAATGCCGAATTGCAGTCTGAGTTAAGTGATCTTTCCGATGAGGAGGACGTGGACTCGGAGGCCCATGTGTTACCTACCTCTTTCGTGCGCAACGTCCAGTATGGCCCGCAGACGGATGGTTGAACCTTATAGGGACCATGTTAGAAGTATATTTATTTTTATTGTATTATCTCTTAGCATACAAGTGTTCTTTTAATCTCTTGAGGCCACCGCGTCTAACAAAAACTTTCCCACGCATGAGACGCGTCACTTCGCTACTTTCTCAATTCTGACTTTACAAACAACCACGATGTCCGCAACTGCTTCAACATCCAAAGCCACGGAGGCCACCTCGAAAGTGCCCGAACAGAAACCCGAGGCCCAGCCACATCATGGCGTTTTGGAAGAGGACGATGAGTTTGAGGAGTTCCCAGTAGCTGGTTCGTCCGCATAATTTCTCATCTGAATGAAGAATCGTCGTGGCCAACGAACGTCTGCACAGACTGGGACGACTCACAGACAGATCTTGCGCACCTTGGTGGTGCCGCGCCTGGAGCTGCAAATTCGGGGGGCGATAAATTGTGGGAAGACAATTGGGACGATGATGATATCGAGGACGAGTTCAGCACGCAGCTACGGTAGGTTATCAGTCTCGAGCTTCTGTATATAAACCACTAATATAATGCGCTTTGAATAGGAATGAACTCGCAAAGACGAACAAGTCAGGGGACGCTATGCAGCATTGATTAACATTTGACACTCAAATCTCATCCACATCCAATTTTCTCTCGAAAGCCCGATTTCATGAATCGTCTGACCGCTAGAAGCAATGCAAGTATTATGTATCCATCATTAGAGTCGTCGTCGTACATGAGTCGTGCAAGTGCATAACTATACTAATAAGCAGGTATTATTAAACCTTCTCCTCCACGGGTGTCTTCTCGTCCACGACTGGATCTTCGACCACTGTCTCTTCTTCTCCAAGTCCCATCTGGCTTGTATCGTAACCATTGGCCTCAAGATATGCGCGGAACTAAAGAACAAGGAATGGAATATGAAGACCTGATAAAGGCCGATGAATAGTTGACTCACCTCGCGGTCCTCCTTCGCCATACCATCTGTCGACAGAGGGTGGACGAAGAAGAAGGTCACAAGGGCGCTCAAGACAGCAAGACCTGCGCAGATTCAGTTAGATAACCATCCTCGCTCATCATGTATGATACCTACCACTCCCAACCCAGAAGGGGCCAGTATTACCCTTGACGGAGTCGGCCCCACCGAAAGCTACAAGTCCTAAATGAGCTTCTACTCGTCACATTTTGTAAAAGTGACTTGCCGGTAATCATCGGTGGGAATGCTAGAAATTTTATCAGTTCCATGCGCACCGGATTCGTTATGAAAATACACACCCCAGGTACCGACGAAGGCCCCAACCTTACCGATAGCAGCGGCCAGACCGTAGAACTGCCCACGTACTGCCGTTGGGCTAGACTTACTCGCCAAAAGGCCGAGATTGTTTCCTGGACCAAACTCTCCGAAGCTTAAGAAGATACCGTACACGACCTGTAGACGACATCAGAGCCAGCGTAGCAGTAGCATGAACTGATCTCTTACAGCAAATCCACCAATATGGTTTGTGAGGCTGTCCAAGGAAAGTCATCAGAAAGTTCGAATGAGATATGGGAATGAGACTTACTGAGTATAGAAACCACTCATGAAGAAGCCAATGATAGCTTGTAGCAGGAGACCAGTGATCTGATGATGTCACCTTAGCCGGCCTGTCCAGAGTTCTGAGAATGAATCTCACTCACCATTGTCCACTTGGGACCCAAGTAGTCTACAACGAAAGCACCGATAAAAGTACCAGGAATATAAAACAAGCTGGAAAATAGGTGAGTGTTCCGCACGCAGCCGAGGCCCAAAGGCTTACTTGATGACAACGTTCCAGCCAAAAATTACAGACAGACTGTCTGAGTTGCCAGTAATGCTATTAAAGGCGTGAGCGAGTTACAGAGAAGCTAACAAAAAGATGGTTACTTGTCGACAATAGTGGATGAATATATTCCGAACTGTGGAAAGACCAGTCAGTATGAGATGTTACAGCCTCACAAATTCATTATCAGAAGCCTACGGGATACCTAGGAACATTATTATTAGAAGCAATTTATTATGTCAAGCAGAACATGGACTTGCACAATGAAATCATACAAAAACCTATGAGACAACGGTAAACAAAAGTTAACGAAGGTATAATCTTTTATTTACCATGTGAAAGAGATGGCAGCAAAGCGCACACCATAACGTTTAAAGACCAGAAGGTATGGGATGCGAGCTCGTGCCATTGAATCCTTCCTGAACCGCTCTGGTTCTTCCATGTTAAGACGCCATATAAACACCAAAAGGGCGGGAATTATGCCGAGGCCAAGCGAAAGACGCCAGACAGCGCGTAGATGGTTCTCTCCGAATCTGATATAGGTGCGGTGCATGTCAGTGATAACTAACAACTTGAGAGAAATGAAGTTCTCACATCCAAAATAGAACAAGTGGTACAAACGCCGCTACCACGAAGCCAAAATCGATCACAAAATCTAGAGGGCAGAAACATATATTCACAAGCTCAAAGGTGATCAGAGAAGAAGTGACGTACTGGTGGCGAGAGCGAACCACCTATGCTGTGCCTTCTTGTTGATACCGGGTTGCTCGGTTTGTTCAGAGGCAGAAACAGACCCGCATGGGTATTCTGCGCCGACGCCAATGCCGAGAAGGAACCTACGGGCGGCATTGATCAGCATAAACTCTATACCAATTTACGACAGTCTTCATACCGCATGGCGCTCAACATAGCCAAAAGACCTCCAACACTCCCATGAGCACCGGAGGAAGCAGCTGATAGACCCGAAAAGAGTGCCACAATGCCAGTCGCTGTCATCTGTATATAAACTGTTGAATGCTGATTGCTAGGGATAAGGCGCGTGACGATACCATTCCAAATTTCCTGCCCAGTTTGTCCGATAGATAACCTAAAGTTCACGTTCAGCGTATGTCGTGTGAGCAAATCAAGCTTCCCCTTACCAAAACTCAACATCCCAACTATGGTACCAGCGAAGGCAAGACTGCTTAAGACGGTGCTGTAGTTGTGGGCCGAAACAACATCGGTACCATAAATCCGCCTCAGAACTAGAAGACAAGACAAAGTGTTAGATGATAGTCGCAGTGTTTTGAAAAAACGAACTGACGTGTGTTGACTAGAGGTATAGAGTGTGTGTCAGAAGCGAAACACGAGAACAACGCGATACATACCACTACCAATGACTCCATTTGCATAGCCTGAGGGGGTATCAGTTAGCACCCATAGTCAGAGGAAACAATGAGCAACCACCATCTGAGAATAGTGCTGTTCCACAGCTGCATGCGAGGAGGAGTGAGTTGTGGTATGTTTTACAGAGATAAGAAGGACTCACGCGAAAATGAGCGAAACGCTCTTGAGACGCGACTTCAAGCTCAAGGACTCGGACATGGTGCCACTCGTGGAAAAGGCTTCGAGAAGAGGCAATCTTTCGTTACTCGTTTTTCTACAAGAATCATATTGAAGATGGAAGAGGTATCGGGGGTCCTACACGTCAATAATTTTAGCTGTCTAAGTTGTTATCTTGTCCATCACACGTTTGCTGTTCAGCGGTGACCGCAGTGGTCTACGCGCCTGCATAACGTGAACTATTTTCGTTGCACGGGAGCAGCAATGGACCGTGAAACCTGCATGAAACGAAGCAACAACAGAGCCAGGTTACTACTAGCGAGGTTGCCGTACGATCAGCTATCATTTATAAAGGTCAGGGCTGAGGATGAATGACGCATGGTGGCTCCTACCGTGGATGTAATTATCAGATGATATATGTTTAAGCGCCGTACTACCCCAGGCCGACCGCACTTCAGTTCGGCATTTGATTCAGTTTGATGAACTTCAGTGTATTACTAGGGTCTGTTTTAGGAGACTAGTGCAGTCTTATCAAGCATCAATCATGTCGACGCGTCGCTTGAGCCTTACAACCAGAAGAGAGACAACCATATTGGGCTTTGGAGTTTTGACTTGAAGCAAAGTTAATTTTCAGCCGCCATAAGGCCTTAGGCCAAGCTTAAGCTTAAGGGTTTGAGTGGGCTTGATTGCTCTTAATATTACATGATCTCATGATTGTTCGAACCCATGCGGTCAGGGCGCACGCTGCCAACAGGACACATTAGCGCAGATTAGCGCAGGTACTTGGCAGAAGACCCGGAGCTGTTACTCGTATACTTCCAATTTCCACATGTGAGGAGATGTAAAGAACTCGATTGTCGTCGAAATCACAACGTCGATAGTCGCGTTCTATGTATGCTACGGGCGCTGCCACGCACTTCAAGCATTGTGGGAGTCCCCACTGAGACAATATTGTTCGTTATGCCCCAACATCTCCACCGCCAGGCGGTGGTTTAGGGTTGCCGAAGTTCAACGTTCAGTCCTGAATCGAACTGGACCGTCAGTTCTGATCCAGTTCCGGTTCTGGTTCAGGCTTTGTACTGTCAGTTCAGTTCTCAGTTCTCCTCAGGTGGGGATTTAGAGAACCGGTAAAGAACCGGTTCGAACTGTGAACCGATTGCATTTTTTTCTGTTACCAGAGAGACCAAAAATTCGCCACACGGCTCAGATTGGACAGGAAAGTGGCGTGAGAATGACCTTGGTGGTCGCCGAAATTCAATCAATTTTCAGTGCTTCCTTCATTCATGGACTTTGCTTATATCTCAATGTTACACTGCTTTGGTCCACCTCCAAACATTGCCAGTCAATTTCTAGAGTACAGCTTTGTTAGAGGCGCTGCCACCCTGGCAACGCAACACACAACAAGCGAGAATATTTTGTACTTGCAAAATCTGGCATTGACTTCGACTTCGACGGTTTGACGGTTCGAACCGGTTCTAGAACTAGAACTGAACCGAAAATACGGTTCTTAATCGCTGTCCTTACCGTTCCCCCAAGGATAGTCAGGCCTTGATAAGATTGCCTACCGATAATGTCTCTCCATCTAGGACAAGGGAAGTAGAATCTTGAAGTGCCGACTGTGCAAAATGGGAAGGAAGAGGCTAACTATGTAGTACTGCATGACCCGTCTGTAATTCAAGGGTTGCATGCTCCTCAAACCTGATCCTAGAAGGTGTCGACAGTACACGACCTGGGGATAGATTATGGGGAGTTGTATACAGTAAGCGTGAAGTGATCGATCGAGAGGCTTCTGGCCACCAGGCCACATACCGGAGAAATGGCAGCGCCGCATGGTTGAGGATGGCGTACTGTAGCGCATCATTCTAATTAGCACTTGTTGACGCCAATTACATACAAGCGGACCTTGCTCATGCGCTCGGGGTGAACACGTTCAATGGACGAATCTTTTTCTGTAAGAGTTCACTCGCTATGAACCATAAAATAAACTGTTGAGGGCATATGATCCCACGTTATCGCAAAATTATTATTTAAACAATTATTGAGTACTCACTTGACCAGAGTGTAATTGCAACGCCTGTCACTGTGCTACAGAAGAAAGGAGGTGCGACTGGTGTAGTGGCTGTTTAGACATACACTCTACTGCGGCCCCGAGTCCCGAAGTCACCCGTAACGATACTTATATCGATTGCTAAACATAGCGCATGATCAACGTTCACTGTGCCATGCGCCTTAGGCAAGTACTATGTAATCACTACATGTTGTGACATACCAGGCTTGCTCACCGACCTGCACTACGCGGTGAGTCCCCCAACAACTCAAACATAAGGTTGTCACATACTTCGCAATATCAGGCTTATATGATCCCTTTTCTAACAGAACGCCAATTATCCAAATGATGGACCAGCCATATTGACGAGATCCCCGGATGTAGCGGTAAGATTGGTAGAATCCCATGGAGTTCGAAACCTTGTTCTGATATCTTGTTTGTCTGCCTCAGCGTTTGCTTGCTTTAGGCGGCGACTCTTCTCCAGGAGAAGGAATGAAACAACCACAATATCTTGAATACCAGTCGCCCTTTCATCCAGTATCAGGCGCGCAGGCTCGATAGTAGAAGCCGCCGGCTTTATTGTACGATTCCAGACAGTATGAGCCTTCTGGAATCGTGCTATAGGCCCGTTGTCAGTGTTTGACTCCTCGAAAAGCTATACCCCTTGCTTTGAGACTTCCAACAATCGAAGATCAAGCAAGAACTGACTTGAAGTTGCATCTGTGGACCATTTGACTTCCACTCGTACTTTTGCCCCGCATTATCCTTCAACGTTATGGTGCTTCACCGATGTTAGGTCCACAATTGTGGCTTTTTTATATAACATGTACGCACTTCTTAAAGAAACCCTTCTTCAACCACGAGCTTGCGGGGACAGGCGCTTCGCGACCAAGCGTGATGATATCGGACTTGAGGTTCTTCCACATCCAGGACGCAATCGCCTGCCCACCTCCATCTTTCACTCGTGTCACTGTCTCTTTAGCAAATTCGGTGTCGACTTGATAGAGGACTTTGCCTGTGTCGCTATCGGTTATTGTCGTCTGACAAGGATTGTCTTTCGCGAAAATTAGCTCGGTAAATTCAGACATTGCAAGCTCCAAATGCTGTGAAAGATGGCTCAAGTTTATATCACTATACGTATGGGGGCTGTGTTTCAATTATAAATTTATGTACATAAAAGGAGTCAAGGCTGTGTCTCTGGTATCTGTAAACAGCACATTTCCTTTCCAATATCCATATTTTGTCTGAGTATTCGGGGGTAATGTAGAAGAGGCGCAGCACTGTTCTCCTTTTCAATAGTATGACCAACTTTCATTAACTATTTCTCGAGCGAAACAAATCTTGCAATACCGTCTTTACCAGGTCGTCACAGAGCATGGAAAGGACACGATTATATGAGTCGGAATTCCTTTGAGAAAACCATCGCGTCTTCGGTGTTGGAGAGACATCAGATCCGATATCCTAGCAATGGAACGTCAGTCATCAGTGGGCGCATGGTTAAGGACGACCCTCGAGCCTTTAAAGAAGTACGTTTCTGTCTCCCTCTGGGCAATGGCGGTAAGTTTCTCAGTTGGTACTGGCAGCAAGGATAGATACATAGTGTGAAAAAAAAAAAGGTTTTGGGTTCTTGTTCGGAAGTTCAGTCGCAATGTTGTTCAGATGCATTCAAGATGCATTCTGGTTATAATCACCGGACGGACTATCCGTTCTGCAGCTATTCTTGGATGAAGTAAGTACCACTGCGTTTCCGCAGTTCCAACACTGTGAAACCGCAAACTGGTTTAGCCACCAATTTTCACCGTTGAACTTGCGAGTCTGGTAATGATTAATGGACGACAGATGCCTAAAAAGACATCACGATCGTTTCGTTCCTCGTTTTGAAGAAGACCCGTAGGCGAAAAACTCGAACTCGATAGGTGGGTCTTCAGCTTCTTTTGGTGGGGTTGGAGAAGTACCATAACTTTCTGTACGAATCTTCATACGATAATCACAGGCTTAAGGTTCATACCTGTGTCGAATGAACGTAAACTTACGTGTTGAACGTGAACGTATACCGTCTGGAATTACGTTATTATGTAAAATAAAAAAAATCTATTAGTCAGTTTGTACGTGACAGTGCCGGCCGATGACCTCGTTCTACTGGCACTTGCGTTCAGCGCAGGGTTCTATAGTACTTATATGCACAGTGCGCTTGACTCATATTCATTGAACACTCGTGTTCAAGCAATGTTTTGATCCTCGACCTCAACGTTGAGCATTGAGCTAAAGCTGAAGTCCCAATTTGCCAACCTGTCTAAACTCAGGCTCCACGCACTGCCACTACACAAGGACGCGCACTGCCCACAGTACAAATCACATATACTCGCCAGTAAGTAGTATTGCTTTCAATCCATTTACCGCATCTCTTTCATCGCCTTACCCCCGCCTTCGTATATACTCATAGGTAGCCACGACCACGATCACAAGGACAAGGACAAGGATAAGGACCATAAGGACAAGGATAAGGACATGGATAAGGACAAGATGGATAAGGATAAGATGCCCGCCAAACGCCAGGTCCACAGTTACGGACCCCCCGCTGGACCCCCGCCCGGCTATGAGCAATTCAGCTCACCACCTTTCGTTCCACCTAGCTTCGAAGCGAACCGTGTTGCTGTGCCCGATTTCCCGTCAGCTGTACCTCCCTTCCCTACTCCTGGCCACAGCACTTCGTTCCCCCATGCCGAGCCCGCTCCTAAATCACCTGAAGGTCATGCGGCTGCTGCGCCGTCATCGGGGTACCGTGTTCCACTGACGACAACATCTTCTTTCCCTGATGCTACCGTCACTGGCCAGCCTGTATGTTATGACCTCGATGGTGTTTCGCCCCTGTACGTCGGTTCTGCCCTCTTTGAGGGTTCGGTGCACCCGTGCAAGATCGGTCCTCATCTCCAGCCTTTCGCTTTGGTTGCCTACGGTGGTGCAGAGTATGCACATCATGGGCGTTTCGACCTACTTCCTTTCATACCGCAGACGATGGAATGGGTTCAGAGCTCGCATGGCCGAATACCCTCAGGTAGACGCCCGATTGAGGGTGGATATGAAGAGAATGGCACAAAGCTTTACCATGCCCTTGCGTTGGTGAATGGAATCAGGGTTCCAGGCAAGACCGGTGAACACTTGTATGTATCTCGGGCTATGTCGTTATTTGCATTAATATCTGTGTAGGAATGCGTGCAACGTATCGTTCGGTGGGGCCGAAATCACTGTGGCCGAGTATGAAATCTTGTGAGTGTTGCTCAGCCCACTTGCAGCGTCCTTCCTAATACGCTCAAAAAGGTGCTGGAGATATTAAAGGAATTAAACATAGTGTAACTATCCTCAGGATGAGCCAGCTGGCATATTGTCTCAATGTTGTATCCAAACGGTGTCTCCTCTAGGTGTTGTGCAGGCTGAGCAGGCAAGATGTTCTGGTTCATTGTTCCTAGGGCCCGAAACTCAGTCTCGTTGCGAGCACGACGATTTGAACTCACAAAGTACAGACTCGACAAGCCCAGGGTTTCGATATCGCAGAGGCTGCGCGGTTCAATAGTGATGTCTGTTTCGATGCTTCTGTTTGTGGAAGTTGTGCGGCGTGACTAGATGTTTTTGTAATTTTGGGAGCGGGGGAAATGACTGGGGGCTAATCTGTCAAACACAACTCAAGCACAACTGCTGGACAACGAACCAACGATATCTCCTTCGAAGTCGCGCTGCTTCCGTTTGGCTTCGCTTCTTGGACTAGACATCACAGGCGAGCTGCCACGATGGCCAAGCTCTGGTCGGGATTGACTCTGCGACACACTGAAGTTGAAATCATTTTCAAAATACTCCCATAGACTTCCCGACTCGAGTTCATGTAAAGACGCTTTCTTATCGGATGTCAGAAGAGTTTCTCGGCGGTCGTTGTCCGTTTCCAGGATTACATCTTCCACCTCTTCAATGTCTGAAACCTCTTCACCGTCTGATTCAGATTCTTGAGGTGAACCTGAGGGCCCTGAATGTGCTGAGAAGACCTGTGGTGTAAGCGATGGCCACGGAGATGAAGGAGATGACTGACCGTTTGCTTGACTCTGCATAGCGAGCAAGCGGCGCTCCGTCGCCATGGCCCGTTCTTCTCGGGCACGTTTGCTTATGGTTGAAGGAATAATCTCAATTTGACGTTATCGGTGGGCTGTGAACATATCGCACCTGCCAGCTTGTTTGCCGAACCCAGTTCCCTTGCCTTTACCTCCCGCCACACCGTCCATCAAGCTCGAACCCTCTCCAACAAAGGCAGTTTTAGACGTTATCCTACCACCTGCCTTGCGCGGCCTGGCAGTTTGTCTACCAGTTGAGTTGGACGCCATGGTTGATGAGCCACGAGGCTTACGCGGCCTGCGGGTTTTGGTCACCCTAGAACGCATCCGAGTTTGCGCACCGCCGCACTGCAATTTTTGGAATTGAGCCAGAAAGTCGACAGCTATCACGTAGATCGAATATACCATATATTCTGGCAAATCTCCTGGCTCGATCCCTTGTCCACTCACTTTCACAGAGTCAGCCAAACGAGTCCCAGATGACCAGTAACCTAGCAATGAAATTTTATTAGCAGGACTATGTAGCCTCAAAGCTTGCATACCATCTCCATAATAGCCTTTGTCTTGCAGGGCACGTACTTCTACTCTCAATTGTTTCCACAAGGCTTGAAAAGCAGGTCCATGGTTCATATGCTACATATAGTTTAGTCTATGCGTGAACCAGACATTTTGAGATATGTGCCTTGATATGAGCCAGCTAAAGGCTTCGTGAGCTCCCAAACTGGACTTCTGATCGTGGTTGGTCCAACGCACCTCGTGACAAAGAGTGCTCATCAACCAGAAGGTTGGTAGAAAGGTTCTATCAGGCCTTCGAAGAACCAACTCTTACGAAGATGATGTTAGGCGGAGGAACTCGATTTCTGACGGCGACGTACCAATAGTTTCACCGGCATTCCAATTTCGCCCTGCGAACACATTGTTGTGCTCATACTATCAAAGCAACATGAGGTCTTCAATTTTAGCCCATGGTTGAGTGGGTACCTCCTCTAGACTATTTATAGTGAATCCGTGAGCTTTCATTATTGGGCGGACTTGAGCAGCGAGAGCACGCAAGAGTTGTCTGGCAGACTCCTGTTCCGAGACGTCTACAGAGTAAAGGGAAGAGATAAAATTGATGTGCGGATTGGGGTTACTCTCTTTTTCGTTCAAACGGTGATGCACCATGGATAGACGGTATAGCTAGTGTGAGGAAGTCAACTGAGAACATTATGATTCAACGTCCGGTACATAACATCACGTGATGTGACGAATGGCGAGATGGAAATGAGCCGCAACGAGCGGGCGAGTTAGGCTCTGGGAGGCTGACAAAGCGAGAGGTGTTGTGGATACGTCGGTTAGATCACCTTTGTCGCACCTCCTTCGAGATGGTCTTTTTGACGTGACCCGTTGCCGAAAGTCACATTCATTGGGATTGTGATATTTGGGATTCTCAGCTATACTTCTTCGTCAGAGCTACAGCCATTCAAGGTCATACGATGCTCGCTGTCATGGACCTAATGTTCCTAGTACGGATGTGGGACTCGGTTTTTCATTCCGATTAAAAATCGCCTTCGGAAACTTTGGCTTTTCTTCGACAAAGACGTTACCTTTTGTGCCACACAGCAATCCAGGTCACAATAGACGCATGTGTATCAGTTACGAAGATGACGGCTGGACAACGACAATGTCGACGGTAATTTGGAGGAGTTCGAGGACGAGGAGATTGGCAATAACGAACTTTTTCTGTTCAGTTCATTTTTGTATTACAGCCCACCTCACTTTAGATCTATCGAGCGATGGATTCACGGAATCTCTCTAAAATTCATTCTTGAGACGCGCGCGCCATAAACAGATTCGTTGGTTTATTGAATCGCTCAAGAAACCCTATGTTGGATCCCCTTATTTTCCTCCGAGTTCCTGATCTACCTAACAACACGTACAGCCAAACGCGAAGTTACAAAAGACGGACTGAAGCCCCAGTACATCCGAGTACAAGCTCTAATCCTCCTCATTAGCTCCAATTTCATAGAACCTCTGTATCGTCTCCGCCTCCGCGGTCACGATCAGGATTCGGCACACGCACATACCACTTCGCTCGAATGCTACTTGAGGCCACGGCTCAACAGCTCCTTCGGTTGGGACGGCGTTACTCGATGCGTTGCGGCCTGACAAGGCCAGCCGTAGTTGATTCCAGGAATCCAACAAAGAAAATAGTGCATTACCCCGCAGCAACGAACAGCTAAGAATGGGGAACCGAATATTGATGCAGCAACGATCATGTCGCGAGTCATTCGAGCGACTTGCGACTTGCCAAGCTCTTACTTATAAAAGAGGCCAGCATCAATCGTCGGCGCCTCAGCATCTCCGCGATCATATAACCTTGTCTTTGACCACGATATAGACGTTATGCTATCGCCCCTGTCCTGATACTGCAGAATTCTGAGCGATACATAATACGCCACCCCTCAATATTCAATGATGAATGTATGCCTCCGGCCCCCGCAAGTTCAGAAATAGTCATTTTATAAGTCAAATATAGAATCATTTTGCGGGGCGCGTGAATAAACACCCTGTAAACACATATACCATGTGGCCCTCTTGGCCCTGCGCAACTAGCACAACTTACGCTTCTCCATTTTCAGATCTTTCCCCAGATAGCGTGCCTGGCATCTGATCAAGTCGCATAGTTCTCATGTTCCCGCACCATCTCCTTCGAAACTTGACATTCTCACAGCCACTCAGCCAAGATCGCTTATCCTGTCAAGTTAACGCTTCAACTGCACCCGTTATGTAACTCGTGACCGTCAACATTGAAGGCATGCCTGGAACACAAAGTGCCAGTAAAGTTCATTCACGAGAGATAATCGAAAATCTGTGAGGGCTGCCGTTCCTACGTTCCCGAATTTGAAGAAACTCAGGGACAACTTTGGTTGTCTTCGCATCCAGATGAATCATTGTGAGCCATATGCATTATTTTCGAGTGATCTCATGCTTTTTCTGCCCTTCTCATCAACAACTCCCTGGGGGCCAGAACAACATGGAAATTTGTTTTCCGTCCATTTCTAACCCCGATACGATCTTTTGCCGAGCAGGGATCGAGAATGCACCCCTTAACTTGTCCTACAAATAGGCCCTTACCACTGCACGGATGTGATCGGTATGATCTGACATGGGAGCAATTGGGCAACAGATCCCGTGGCAGGGGTTGCCCTTGGAGTTGCCTCAGAACTCGCGAAACGACTATGTATATAAAGTAGAGCAGGGAGTGTCGATTCCACCACCTTCTGCCCCGCACCAAATAATTCTCCAGCGTGGCTAAAGGCATGTCTCCACCAATCGTTCACCGCAGTGAGTTCCAGCCCCGCGCTGGATTCTTCAAAGTTTGGGAAAGACAGCGGAACAGAAGAGAAATCCATTGGTTGATGGAATGCTTCGCCGAAGCAGTGAGTACAGTTATCTTCATACCAACGACTCCTCACTGATACCAGGCCAACAGCTGGGCGTGTTCTTCTACGTGTACGCAGGTGTTGGATCCACAGCAGCCTGGGTCACCGGGAATATCTTGTTAGATGCCGATCTAGCACCCGCAGGACTCTCTTGTTAGTTATCTCTCGTTTATTTTGTGAAGTATGCCCTGACGGTCAGAATAGCAATTTTTCAGATTGGCTGGGGTTACATGGGCGGCATTCTTCTTGCTCTTGGAATTTGCAGTGGGACATCAGGTGGCCATTTCAATCCCTGCGTGTCTATTGCACATGTAGTTTTCAAAGGGTTTCCGCCACTGAAAGCGCTTCGGTCCGTTGTTGTGCATATCTTATAAATTTTTCACTGACGTTGGTGGGTAGATACATTGTCGCGCAAATCCTAGGGGCTTATATTGCGTGTCTCCTCATCTACAGCCAGTACAAGGTTCTCTTCGAAGAGTGCACAGAAATACTGGTCGCGGCTGGCAAATTTGAATCCTTGCTGTATACGCCCAATGGTCTTGCAGGAGTTTTCGGTTTCTACCTTTTGCCTGGGCAAACACTGGGCCGTGCCTTCCTCAATGAATTTGTATCAGTAAGGAAAGTTACTTGCCTGTGTTCGGTCACTCATACGCCACCAGGATACCTTCATCGGCCTAGCTATCTGGGCATCCCTCGATTCCTCGAACGCTTTAATTCACCCAACCATCGCGCCCTTCATGGTTGGAATCGCATAGTAAGGGAACGATTTCTTTTTCAAACCCGGAAACTTAACCCTACCTAGTGGAACAGCGATTTGGGGATTCTCCTTGAATGGACGTAAGTCTCTTCTCGAACATGGTTTAATGCCAGGGGCTGAATCTTTGTATAGTCGTCGCGAACTCAGCGCGTGATATTGGCGGCCGACTAATGGCAATGACTATCTGGGGAAAAGGAGGTAATGCCAGTTTCAACGACTTCTTGGCGAAAATAAACTGATGGTGGGGAGGATAGCTGCGGGTGGATCATATTCAGCCATTGCAGCGCTGGTCAACATTCCCGCGACGCTTTTCGGAGCCTTCCTATACGAGTTCTTCTTGACAGACTCGGACAGAGGTATGAGAGAATCCACAGTCGTTGTCGAACAGCTTCTGATCTGGATGTATAGTTGTCAGTCACGCGGCCTACGAGTATGGAGTCGCCCATGCAAATCATAAAAGGCACTTGGAGTTGCGACCTCACGAAGTTCTACCGCAGCAGCAGAGTCCCGACACCGAGGCGCAGACACCATCCATTGACAAGCCAGTCTTTACGTACGAGCATAAGGAGCGTGCTTAATACCATACCGTGCTACAATTATTGTAATGCTGAGGAACTGTACGGCGAAAGCTGTAAAGAGCTTATGTATCAGTCCAGTATATTAGGGTTTTTGGAATGCAAGAATGCCGTTGGTCACAAACATGTCCTGCTTCACCGTAAGGGGATGAAGCTTCGTTGAAGTCGAGGATCTTCCATGCAATAGGTGTATGAGATGATATACAAATGAAGTACACGCCGTCCAAAGTCGTACAGATTACAATTAACAATAACACAAAGTCAAGCCTGGAAGTCTGAATTGGTAAATGTAAATTCAAACTTCAGATTAGGTAAACGCACACAGTAATTATAAGATCTACGGTCTTCACAACGTTCGAGATACTCTCTCTGGTAGACGCAGGGTGAACAATCAAAATCGTAATGACATGTCAAATTTACCTCAATCAAGCCTTCAATCCTCTTCTTGATGTTCAGAGGATCTGGATGGAACCGTCCAACCAGCTGCCGCGTAACCTCGTTGACTAGGTCGTTATGCGTCATGTGTTTCCGATCCTTCATTATACGTACAATACACGCCTGAGTCTCTATAAGAACGGAACCAAAAAGAAAATGGAAAGATAAGACAGACTTCTGTTTGATGCCTACGTTCGTCATCGATGCGATCCTTGGTCTCTTTTCTCTCTTCTCCAGACTCCACCCTTGAGGTGACTGTGCCAATCTTAATTTTTCGAAGATTGGATGTGAAGCTCGAGTTGAAAGAAAAAGAATCCTCTTTCTCAATTTCCCTTCCTGGAGGATGTTTCTTCAAGATTTTGAATTTAGCACATGCTAACGACTGCAGACTCCGTTGCAATTCAGCATCGTCAATATTTGTAGAATCGCGAAGTTCCTAAGAGAAAATTATATCCGAAAATGAGCAAACTTGCCAAAAAAAAAAACTCACCTGGTAAGTCAAGAACGCATCAGGTTCAAGGCCCTGAAACTGCAGGAGCACGACGAGGGCAAATGTTGAGACATTTAACTCGATCTTTGAAGCATTGAATGCTACTCGAACATCCGCGTTTCCATGCGAAGGCAGCCATGTCAGCCGCCGCCCAGAATGTCGTGACAGATAAAACTGCTCAAAAGATTTGCAAGTTTTCGACATTTCAGGCGTGTAAGTGCACGGTGGAATTGTTTGCGATATAGGCCAAAATGTAGATGTCATGACGATGACGGAAAGGTCAATGTCGGGCGCCTATCCCGAAATAAAGGTCGTCAGTAAGAAGTTAACTATTGCGCAGAAAAATACATGCAGTTGTTTGGGCAAGATGTGTTTTATATGCCTCCATGGTATCTGCTGAGATCTTCATGTCGTGGAACATGCCTTCCAATTTTTGTGTGAATTGAAACCCACACTCAACCTTCAGTTTGGCGAGCATTCCTCGTTCCGCATCATCAGAGATGGACCGTCCATGTAGAAGGCGCTTAGCAAGGTGGCCTTTGTAGTAACGCTCAAAGACGTCTTTGTCCGTTAGGAAACGGAATACAGTTATTGTTTTATCCAATATGACTTCGACTTCGGCGTCCGTTTTCTGATACATCATGAGCATTGGACACGATGCCAGAGTCGAGAGCTGCATTTTCTCACCCCCTTGACGCCCTTCTTGAGATTGTCGTCGATAAATAGCGAAATATACTCGGGCGAATTCTCGTTGCCATCGACAAAGATTTGGAAAGCCTAGACAAGAACATTGATAGATAATTCGTCACCAGACAAAAAACAGATACCTCATTGAGGGCGCTTTCCACCTCTCGATCCTTATCAAAGGGATGCATCCAGACAGCGACGAATTTGTCACGAAGATCAAGGACATCTTGAACCCATCTCAAGGCTAACTCCAATTTTTGAACGGCTGTGTTGGGCCGAACCCTATGTTTACCCTTCCTGTCCTCCTCGACAACGGAATCCAAGTCGCCAATTTCGGCACTCAATGAAACGCGATTGATTTCGCTGCCTCGACGGGCAATCGAATCTTTTATAGCACGCTTCAAAATTGAAAGTCCCGTTGGAACTTCAGTAAATAGACGATAAAGTCGTGCCAAGTCTTCAGCTTTGTCAGTGTCAATCATGTTATCCAAACCAGAATTGGGTAATGAGATGATTCCGGATAGATGAGGGGTCAAGAGGTTATCTTTCAGGAGTTGGCGAAGTGGTGACGCAGTTTGTCTTGCCAAATAATGATGAGTCCGCGAATCTTCGCTCTCGAATCGAGCTTCAACCTGAGTAAATGAGTAAATAAATATACTCAAGACTGAGCATCTCTCACCCTTCGCAAAAACTCCGGCGCATCACACGTCTCCAACAATTTCAGCCCCTCGGCACTATAAAAGGTCTGACTCTCTTGAAGAAAAGCGGGTTCAAAGTCTCGTTTATATACCGTCAGGGAGCCGTCATTAACTTCCAAACTCAGGAGCACGTCTACGCATCCCTTTACGGACGATCGATTAATACCGGACCCATCACGTTCAAATCGAACCTGATTCAGGATTGCTGCAGATATGTGTTGCTGTATTGGCGGACGTATGATGTATTTGAGAAAGAGATGAAGCCCTGCTTCCGCTGTTTCTGGAACTTTTTCAGATTTTGTGTGAACACGATCCTTTGATATATTAAGTTAGAATGAATCGGTAGAATCAAAGTAAATCCCCACCATATACTTCAAAATCTGCCCAAGTTTCACCATATTTCCCATGTGATCGTCCCATACATTGCGCAGAGCTTTTAAAAATATATCTGACTCTTGACTGCGGTGCATGGGATCATTGTTGCCTCCGGTCGGGAAAACAGGGAAAATTTGCTCTCGAGCAAGTTGTTCGAGGTTCTCCGCCACTAACTTCTTGACTCCGTCGTACAACATCCTCCCTTCCTTGTGCAATACCATATTATACGCGAATCGGTAGTTCTCCTCGAAAGAAAGATTCGAGGCGTCATGATTCTGAATTTCGCGGATATTTTTTGCTAATTCAGCCCAGGTTTTCTCCGCAGAAAATATTGGTCCATGCTATCAGTAAATGAGGCGAGAGGGCTAACAAAGATCGATTGGATATACCTTCCTAGGCGGTTTCTGAGCAACGCGATTGAGGTTAGGGGTTGACGTACGACAAGAGTCATTGAACATACAATCTTTGGCTTTCCTCTACGTGAGGCTAGGTCAGGTTGTCAGAGGATGGAGTACAGGTAAGTTCGAGGAAACCCACAGTTCATATCGTTCACGACCAATGTAGACGAGAGTCCGGTCCGCGATGAAGAAGTTGCACAGGAGTCAAGTCGCGCCTATGTTTGCTGTTGTTTTCAGTCGTGTAGCTAAACTTTATTTCAAGTCGTTCATACCAGAGAAAACTGTACCAATTCCAATACTATTATTAATGTGATAATCATGGCAAAATATATATAATGGCTGCGTGTGACAAATTGAGATATGCGAATGAAATTTATAGTGTAATTGTAATTTAGACGATAGGAACAGTCGGACGAGTAGTATGCTATGAGGATGAACCAGAAGATCGCACAAAATCTGTGAAATATTTTCGGAAGTTCTTTGAATCTAGGTCCCGTAATTTGGTGGTGAATTGCAATGCTGTTTCAGAGGGCCAATTCTGAGACGGGAGGAAAACGGTCAGGAAATAGTTGTAGGCCTCTGCACCCCGAATTTGGCAGATACTATGCAATAGATTTGCAATTTCATGAAGAACCTGATAGCCAGTCAGCATGTATCTGGAACTGCTGTATGTCACTTACCACCATCATCTGTCCATCTTTGATGTTGAACTCTGTGGAGGAAGGAATATGGAATATCGTCGGAACAAGGCGTTCATAAATGAAGCGATCAAAGCCAGGCAACCCTCTCTGTGCATTTGAGGTTGGCTGACCCCAAATATTCACAGTCTTGTTCAGGAAAGTCAAAGCCACCTTCTGACTAGCGGGATCCGAAACGTCCTCCGATTGTCGCAGAAGACTGTCGATTAGAGATTCGAAAGCAGGGGAGTTTCCTATGCAAGATGAATATCCAACAAAGAAGAGATCGACAAACAGGACGTCTTACTTTCTGAAGTGAATATATCATGCAACTTGTTGGACATGATATTGTTCAGCAACCCGAGGTAGGACTTTTTGGTATCAATATGCGCGCGTTCATCGTCCGTACCACTTATAGGTTGGGACATAAGGGCTGTAATATGGGTACTGAGAGGCCCGATCAGTTGGTCTACGACGTCGAACATGTCCTTCTATAGATGTTGATTATGAGGAGTCCAAAGGAGAAGGAGAAAGCCCCGTACCTGTAGCTTATGTATCAAAAGACCTATAAAATTCATGAAATCGACGAGTTCGGAGGGCTCGAAATGCGCAAGGAGGTTCGCCATGAGTGGTGGTATGAAATGAGTGACACTAGGTCCAGCTGTGGCAATAATCCTTGCAAAGGCGAAGCGTGTCTAGATGGCCAGTCAGAAAAGGGAAGAAGAGCGCACTGAGAAACATACTGCATCTCGTACGACTTTATGCACATTCATAGCTTCTAAGCACATAAGGATCGCCTGCGCCACTTGACCTAGAACCTCTAGAGGGGGCAAAGTGTAGCCTTCGGGAAGTGTTGAGGGATAGTCAGGAAAGCCTTTGGAGATATTTCCTAACGCCATGATGATGTGGTGCACTTTGACGATAGGCACAATATCTTGAACACCTTTTGCAGAAGCCTGCAAATTTAGGGATAGTTCATCCAACAATGGCTTGGCAAGCGAAAGAAAGAGAGCCGCCTGTTGTTCCGGGGAACGGAACAACAGGGAGCAAAGAATACCTGCAGTCTCATAGAGGTACAATTGTGAGTCAAAAGACGAACTCTTGACAGCCTCCGAGATGGGGTCCTCGTCGGCGTCATCACTTTCCTGGACTTCAACCTGGATAGGTAGAAGATCTAGAATACTTTGAGTGATGTTGACACAAATGTCGGGAGGAATGTCGTTTTTCGCCTCCTTGATGAAGCGGTGAAAGAGATAGTATAGCCGTAGACGGAAAGTTGAATTCTCATTATGGAGGCCCCTTTTTGTTTTGCCGTCAATAGATGAAGGTATCGAACAGGGTAAGACTAACCGAGAGTCAACCATTGCTTCCAAAGTGGGTATGATGCATTCTTTTCGGATTTTGAAGAAGTCGGTATAGCGTGAGACCGTTTCAAAGAACTGAAGGGAGACAGCGTGGTGCGGATAAGAGGCGATGCCAGACTGTACAAGAGCATACAGCATCTCCCCGTGGGTTGTTAGAGGATATTCTGAATAATCGGTTGCTTTTCTTCTATCCTTGTCAACTGTCGGCGCATGGCAGAATGCCGCGCGGCCTTTGCCTCCAGCTAAATTTCTTAAAATCAGTGGCGACAAGGCGGTATGTAACAACACACTCACTTTTATTGATTTCACCAAAAATGTAAACCAGGTATATACCGAGTTCTGCATCGTGCCATTCAATTTGAATGCCATTTTGATAGGCAGAGATGGTATTTAAAGCAAGTGTACGGACGGCATCAGTCACAAGATGCTGATCAATGGAAAGGATGGAATCCATGAATGTCCGTAATTCCTGCTCCAATATCAGACCAGGGCCCAAGCCAAAAAAGCCTCTGAAAGTACCTACTTTGCGAATTTTCTCAAACTCTGCATTGTCGTCTTCATCAGCGTCAGTAGGATTTGCATCGGGATCCCACTTCATCTTTGTCAAGAGGACTTGAAGGAGTGAGATAAGAAATGAACGTTTAGTGTCATCGATCGGTTCAGTCGAGATTTTCCTGCTACGCTTATACTGACGACAAATGAAAACGTCGCTCTTGAAAGGCACACGACGGACTCACACCGCTAAGAACAATTTGAAGAAGGGGGAAAACGGTGGAACATGTGTCATCATAGGAGTCCGCTAGGAATCGAAGCATCACCGGCAACAGTTGTGCCATGAGTTTGGCAGCCTCTTTCCGGATTTCTTCGTTAGGACAATCCTACAATGGCGTTCAGCTATTGAGCCGAAGGGAGTATTCGGAGACGTACATCGGTTAATTTCGCGATTTCAAGGCCCAAAACATTAAGCAGTTTCCCCAATGCTTCTCGGTATGATTCTTCACCCTCATCTGTGTCTGAACCGCGTTCAAGCTGTTGTGATCTTGTCTTGGCCTCAAGAGCATCCAATACTTCTCCGAGCGACAGAACCTTGAAAAGACTTAATTTGTCACCAGGTTCCTTCAGGCCTTTTGCGACGATTCGAAGGAGAGCTGCGGATGTTGCTAAACGGATCGGCAGTGAAGGATCTGCAAGAAGGTTGAACAGCAGTGGAATAGTCGTCGGAGTTACCGTTAAGTTGATGTCAATCCATCCTTCAAAAAAGATCGTCAACCTGAAGCAAAGAGGAATGAAACATCTAGACCGGCTACACACCCACGTATGACCCAAATGTTCGGATGCCCCAGTCTACTACTTCGATTGCCGCATCTAGTTCTCGAGGGTTGGAACCGTTCTGTTTCCGTAAATCTGACATCCTCTCAGATCCCTCGGCAACTAGAGTCAAGACTGCTTCATTTATCCTCGCAGCATCTCGTTCCCGCACAGCGTCGCGCACTCGTGCATCGCGGGTGTGACGATCGGCATCGTATGGCCGTGCGGATTTTATCATCTGATCTGCCACTTCGCCAGAGATCTCTAGAACGATGTGAAAGAACAAAAGAGAGATGTGTCGGTTGAACGAAGAGTTGTCCGTCGGTCGAATGAGGGTAAAAAGGTCGAAAAAGAACGTAGGCCACTGTTCACAGTACGTGCACAGAAAGAATAGGGTGAGTGTGTGAGAAAACTTGTTCCTGAGGACTGTATCAATCATGTCAATCGACAGTGGCCACAAAGGAAGATATTTGCAAGAGAGGAAACTCACAATGAGCATCTGATTCCGCAGACCCTGCAACGTACTCAGATTGAATGTAAGACACCAAAGCTTGTTGTAGTGTTTGGAATGTTTCTCCATCTAAAGGTTCGAAGCTGTGACGTTTGAAACCATCAGTCCAGTCCCGAATGCTGAGTCGAGAAAACACAATTCAGGCGAAGGGAATGTATATCCACCGCGACAGATAATCTAGGCTTCTCGGCCCACAAACGCGTCGAATCCGATGACAACACGTAATCTGACCGACATCGAGAGCAGAACCTCAATATCACTTACCGATTGTCAAAAAACTCGTCAAGCACGCGAAGGGCAAAAAACCGTGCCTGCGAAGGATATTTTCTCGATCCTTCGGCATTTCGATCCACAAATATTGGGAGAGCTAAGCGCCATGTTGTGATTGAATTTTGTTGAATGGTTCCGATGTACGCAAGGGCTTGCTGATGCAGTGACACTTGCGTGGGATCAGAGGCAATGATAATAGCTTGCACGACTTGATCTATTTCGTGTTCCATCGATGTAAAACGTAATCAGTCGTTCAGATGGTTGAGAGAGTGGGGTGGGGCAACGAGAATAGAGAACAGATGAAAAGTTTGAACAACAGGAATTCGAATCCTGAAGATCATTCCGATGCGATTACAGAAATTCGGCAAACCACTTGCCACGTGCCACCGCCGATCATGTTCCTCTCTTGAGTCCTAGTGGCCATAGACATTATAGTCGGAAGATCCTTTGGATTTATTTCGAATTTCTGGGCAGCAGGTCCGATGACTTAAGTCTTAGCTCACACTTTCATGAAGGTACTGTAGGCCTATAATTTGCCAGCAAACGTTGTTATAATTCCTCATCAGGACCGTACTATTGAGTCACAATACGACAGTTAGATCTCCGCGTAAATCCGTTTCGTGGTCGCGTGAGCACCTATTTCAGCACTGGAAGGCATGGAGAGACTCAAAAACGCAAGGCATAGAGCTCTCCTGTGTGAAGGCCTATATAAACAAGCCCGATTGCCTCGTCAAAGGCCAGCGAGAGACAATTTTGTGTCTCAAAGGGCAGTGCCATGTCTCTCGGAAGCAGTGGTCGCACCTTCGGTTTTCCGTCCCGCAAAAAGGTGCCACTCATCAACTCGAAATTATCCGTCTCCCAGTGGCGGCGCAGCCAAATGGCCCTTCTTCCACTACTCCCGAGGCAGACAATGTCGACAGACGTTTTTGCTGGGGTTCTAAACGTCGATGACAAAGCTAGAGCGTGTTCGGAAAGGGCATTGACTGGAAGTCTCAAGATGCATCCTGTCCCTTTTTGATGAATAAAGTGAGGGAAGACCAAAATCGGAAGTGCATCATCCCTCGGATATGGTTTGGTCGCCATGCAGAAGTCGAAACCATGGAGAGGTACAACAGTCTCATACTGAGCAATGAGTTGAGGGGAAGAGTTTTCACCCAAGGACTCGGATGAGGGCGAAGTGTTATGATTTGTCTCGGCAGTGGAAAGAAGCGAGCATGGGAGAGCGTAGGACCCGACCACCAGGCCGTCATCAGTGTGGCGTCGTACCCCCACAATTACAACACGATTCATCAAAACTTTGAACCGCAACCGTTCTATATTCTACCAATAATGTTCTTAGTGCCCCAATTACTTGAAATAGAGAGTTTCGTACCAGATGCACTATCGAACAGAACCAGCGGACGTTGCTGATGATGTTTAGGAAGAAAATTTCGTAGGACGGAGGGCTGACCATGTCTATGAAGCGAGCGACACTGGCAGCAGCTATATCTCCGCAAATCTGGATATCGGAAAATGTGCCTTCAGATGTGGGTCTAGAAACACTTTGGATCTTTCGGGTCATGCAAGAGCCCCCTTTATGTGGTAAAGAAAAGGAATAGATGTTCAGATGCCTAGTGGTTAAGTTCGAATTTACTTAGAATTAATATTGGGAGCATTGCAATAAGCTCAAATAAACGCACTCTGTCTGTAGCCCGTCGTACTCAATAGTTGCAATAGTGACCCGTGAATCTGATTGAGGTGCGGCGTAGAAGGACATAGCAACAGTATGGCAATCAGCTATACAGTAGCAATGGTTATCTTTCAACGATCTGAGAGATAACTGAAAGGCCAATTGCGACCTATTGAGAGTAACGAGCCACTCAGACCCCAGAGATTGCATTTGATGGACGACGACACCATGATTGTGCTGAATCTGGAGTAATTTCCGCGGGCGTCCAGGGCATCCACGCCAATTGCGCTCAAGACCCAGCGCCTTTTTCACGATAATTTGTATCTCCGAGCCATTCAGATCTTTGATATCTTTGTTGAACGGTAGATCTAGAGGAAGATCGACTGTCACTTGATGCCACACGTAATCCAAAGATCCCAAGGCGTAAAAAACACGACATGTCTACGTGGTGGGTAGTATATGTCAGATCAACATGAGAGTGAGATGAATTTTCGCTGGCCTGTTTAAGAGAAAATATGTCTTCTGGAGTCAGAAGACACAGAATTGAAAGGGTAATGTCTGAAGGGAGTTCAAGGAGAAGCATCAGTACTAGTCTTTTGTGGGAGCGAGTTAGTATTTGTCTAATCTGATAAGGATAAGACCGTGAGATAAGATGGTGGCTGTGAGCATCGGCGCGGTGTGCCGGTTTCCACCTGCTACTTAAAGAGTACCCCCTTTCCTCGTTGCTGTATAATGGATCATAATATTCACCCTGGCGCCTTGGATTATCCCCCCTCTTCTGGAATGTATGAAGGCGATAGCTTGTCAGACTCTGACTGGCTCGACATCGCCAGCAATCGTGAGTCAGACGACAATGATTCAGTCATGTCTGGAGATAGCGACACTGAGGACATGGGCTTGCCTTTGTCTAGAAGGTCTTCCGTTAGCCTTGGTAGCTCCAGAGACGGTGAAGTCGAAGCATGGGAGGGTTTGATCGACGAAAGTGGAGACGAAGAGATCCAAGGCGGTGTGGAGACTGGGATAGCCATGCCACCGACCGGTGCGGTAGCTGAGTCTACCATTACGGATGCTTCTGAAACGATCATTGGCGTCACGCATAACATCCTGGAGGATCAGCGTGTCAATGAAGCCCTCGATCAGAGCATGATCAGCACGTTGAGTGCCTCTCGATCCAGCACCACCAGCACCCTTGCGTCTCTACGCGATCTTCGATTGTCCTTTCCCGATCCCCTGACGAGTTCTCGAGATGAATTAAATAGATCCTTTGAGGACGTTTCCACGTCAGACGCAGACGTGACGCTTGATACGGACATTACCACGGACGACCTTAACGCTTACGATGATTGCATCGACAATGCAAATCTGCTGCTACGTGAGGAGAATCTGGGTTCGTTCATACCCTGCTCTGTGGACACTAAACAAGCATCGGATATCGACAATGTTGCCTTTGAGGTGGTGTTATACGGCTCGCCCTCACCCTCAATCAAGTGGGCGTTTGTGTCGGATCTGATGGAGAAAGCAGTATCTGCAGCTGGCCACTCTCTAGTGCAAGTTGTACCTCACACAGATCAAGCTACTCGCTACCTGCACTACTGGTATAAGGACGACGACTCGGTCAAGGGTACTCCTAGTGTCGTTCATGTCATTCCGGTTCACGACAGAACGGATAATTACAAGGCTATTGATATGGTATGTATAGCATTCTGCCGATGTCGAGTTGACTTCACACCTTCACCCTTCAATGCTCTTTAGCCTAGCATTCACATCTCGGGAAAGCGACCTTCGCTCGCGATAGTATACTTACCTTCGGCCATTTACATGCCCACCGCCGACCATACTCTCTACCTTCCCGTCCTTGTACCATCTGCCTCGCCTATCGAAAACGATATGTCTCGAGAAATTGCTGCAAGGGATTGGGACACGCTATCGATTCCTCTCGACAAGGTCGCACACTTGGACCTGGAATCCAAATCTCCTATATTCAATGGCAGTCAGGCCCTGTGCATTCAAGATATGCATGCACACCGCTTACTTCAAAGGCTTCTCTTCACTTCAAAGAAACGCCCCAGCAGAACCTTTTCGGACCATATTAGTCCCGCTCAAGCAGTCACATTGTACGTTTATCCTCTACATACCTGAACATCACTGACTTGGGCCAAGGTTCGCTTTGGTGTCTCTTATCGTTGGGTTTACTATGAACACAGCGTTCCACAAGTCAACTACGCCCACGCCAACTATCACAACTATCACAAACACTATGGCTAGCATATCATCTGTCTCGATATTGACGGGGATATTCACTCCCGAGGTCAATCACACTTCAGCCATTGCAACCACGGCCAAAACCGATGCGCCCGTCATGTCCACCCACAAGGAATTCTCTCTTTCTATCTTCAATCCCGGAAGCACATCTCTTGTCATTACGCCTAGTAGTGGTTTCCCAGTAACCGGGTCTTCAGCGACACCTAATATTGCGGGTTCGCATTGTCGGCCCGTAACGTGGACAGATAAGGTCAAATCTGCGAAAGATATCATCGTTCAGCCAGTCATCCACTTGGCAGCTGAGGCAGGGCCTTCGACGACGACAGTCTCCCAATCTGATCAAGATGGAGCGTTTATATCCGCGACTAAGACAACTGCTCTCAGCCTGGTTGTCGAATCACTCTCTGATGTTCTCGACGGTCCTGTTACACGCATTCGCAACGATCTTCGAGTCGATGAAGTTCTCGAATCACTTGACGAGCTTGCCCGCGCGATCCGCCGCCAGACGATCCATAGAGTAAACACCAGCAAAGGCAAGGCCAAGGAGATCCGGGACAGCATTCACCATCGGCATGAGCGAGCTCGAGGAAGAGCAAAGCAATTGAAGAAGAAAGGAGAGAAGATAATCTATCTCGCGAGTGCAGAATTTATCGAGAAGACCAACATGGCGAAGCAGAAAGCGCGGGATATCACCGCTAGTTTGACGCAATCAGAATCTTGGCGCGCGTATCAGAAGGTTCATGCAGACTGGGTGGCAGCATTGAAAGAGAAAGTTCGCGAAGGAGAAGGATGTTTTCGAACTGGGAATGCGAACTGCCCAGGACGGAGTAAGTCAAGTGGGCCTTCCAGTTTGTTTTCTCGATCCTTGGCCGATTTTTACATGGCTTGATACTCCAACCGTTCGTTTTTACCTCGTACTCTTCATGTAACAACTTGGTGCTATAAGTATATCAATACAGCTAACTGTACAACTTAATTGTGAAACAAAATCTGGGAACGTATGACTAACCCGCTCCAAGACCCTCTGAGTGCTAAATATTCCTGAATCAAAATAAGGGCGATGGCCAGTCTGGTAGACCTTGAAGCGCTGCATTAGAAGCTTCACGGACGCGGCGCTTGCTTGCAAGATCAGCAGACTGTCGATAACCCTGGAAGACCTCCTGCATCTGGAATGCGGACGCCGCAACCGAATCTGGGGGAAAATACCTAGTTTGAGAGCAAATAAAAGACTGAAAACATTCATTCATACCTACGTGCGACTTGGCCTCCTTGTGTAGCTATGCGGGGTATTAATTAACATTCACGATAAGAGGGGCGCGATATAAAGCTTACCCCTTGTAATCTTGCTCCCTCCTGCTGGACCTGTCCCGGATGGTAACCTCCGCCTCCGTACTGCAGTTGTAACTGAAGTTGGTTGGCCTTCCCCTCGAGTTCCTTTACCCGCCCTTCCCACGACTCTTTCAAAACATTGAAAGCGTTTAAAAGCTGCTTCCACGCGTATGGGTCCCAAGCCTCAACCTCTGCTTTATGCGTACGAAGGTATTCTCGGGGGTGTGAGGCTCCAGATGGCGACGTTAGGGTGGTCGAAGAGTTGGCCTGCACAGGATTCAGCTGACTTTGTGAAGAATTTTGCGCTTGTGGTATCTGGTTCTGCGGTTGAACCTCACCAGCCCATCCCTGCCCGATCGATGCGTACGGATCGAATTGCGCAAGATAACCTGGACTGTGCAGCTGCTGCTGCGCGGGTTGATAGGCCTGTTGCTGTGACTGCCCGTTTTGTCCCTGTAGATAGCCATAGCTTGTCCCACTGATGTTCGCCGCAAGCTGTTGCCCGAAAGAACTGGTTGGTTGGAATGACATGCCTGTTGGCTGCGGCGCCATCAGACTCATAGATGAGTTCGGACTCTGATAACCTGAAGGTTGGGCATAGCTGGGGGATAGCTGTGGCTGCTGATGGTGGTACAAAGGCTGCGAATAAATCCCTTGTGCTTGCTGATGCCCCATATTAGCATTTGAGGAGTTCTGGGGCCACTGATTTTGAGCACTGGGAGCATTCGAAATGTCTGGGAAGCGAGATTGTGCGTTGGTAGGGTCTGTTATGAAGGGATTATTGGTGATTTCGTGAGTCCCGTAGCCATTGTTGTACATGAAGGCGTAAGGTAAAGGAGGTGGAAGCGAGGACTACACACAGCTCATAGTATAGGGGCGCCACAGCCTTCGCTATCACGTGTACGTATACCCGTTTTTCGCCATTGCCAATGCTAGGGTGCTACCAAGGACGACGAGGATGTAAAATGGAAGGTAGGGGTATCCGATGAATATCTTTATAGGTGTAGATGGAAGTTTACATCGCGAAAGAATGCATATATAGAGAGTAATAGAACAGATTATTTGATACTTGTAACAAGAGATGCTATGTCCGTTATAAATGTCATGCACAGCGTACTTTTGGAACGGGAACCAGGCCAAGGAGTCCAAATGTGAGCACATAGATTGCGGCGGCTGATACGATGCTTGAATACATCAGGAGACGAACATGAAAAGGGGTGCTCACCACCGACTGAGCCTTTCAGATACCCCAGATTTGACCATTGACCAAGCGTTAGTACAAGGAGGAGAAGCCCAACGACGATGGTGGTCGTGAGCAGCTGGGTGAACCATTAGTGCTTGGAAGATAACAACCCTTAATCGGCTACTTACAGGTATTACCGAGGATAAAATCCCCGACTCCCGCCATGAACGATACTGTGAAAAACATTTGCAATCAATGCCGAGAAATACCACACGATAGTAACATACATTGGGTTCCACTCCCTTGATCCACGGCGTCAACAGCACATAGACGAATAGCACGATCGTGGTGACGCCTAGCCCCAAAGCCCCAAACGCTGCTGTCCTGCAGAACCACATGGCAAACTTAGCCACAGTATTAATCCAGAGCTTTCCACGTACTGGCCCCAGGAACCCTTAGACTGTGTAATTTGCCAGAACTCATGAAGTGTCCCAAGATAGTAAGTGATCGCCCCTCCCGGTAAAACCAATTTCAGTTGTCGAAATGCATGGTGCGCAGCGCTGGGTCGAACAGACATAGAGGTGGTGCTTCACCGACGCAGGAATATGAGTTGGGGGAGGGCCAGCGTAAGAAGCTGGGACCAGAGTCGCGAAGTTGAACAGTTCGGTGAAAGGATGAAGTGAAGGACCGCTATCACATGAAACTACACGTATACCCACGTGGGCCACCGTACAGTAACTCAAGTACTCAAGGTTGTAGCCATAAACGATACCACTCATTCAACATCGGAATCAAATTCTCTATTTCACGAATTACTCCTCGGCTCTCCTTGGTCGGTATCAAAGCGCGGGGAAATGTTGGTGCATCCATTTATAAATATGTATGTACAGTAATAGCTATAGGATACAAAATAGTTTACGCTTTCAGATTTCAATATTACGCCAATTCCATCATCATGGGCAGCTGGGGCCGGCCAGGGAAGCCTTTCACGGTAGGTGTCGTAATTCCAGTCATCTCCCAAAAGATATCTTTGTCCGAAGGAGAAAAGCGGAATTGTGAAATAAGCCTCATCAGGACAACTTCTAAGTATATGAAAAAGTGGCGATGAATTAGTGTGCCGCATTAAGTGGTGTCGTTACGCACTCATCTCCAACTCCGAGAATTTGAATCCAATGCAAGCACGCGGACCGCCAAGGAAAGTCATGCTAAGGAGGAAATTTATTGAAGAAATTCTCGACAGCAGAGTCGGACTGACAGATGAGAGTACGCTCCCGGTATATGTGCATCTTGCACCGTCTGGGGAAGACGGGACAGCCATCTTTCAGGCTTCCACTCAAGCGAATCTGGCCCCCATAGAGCTTGATCTCGGTTAATATCGTAGATTGAGACAAACACTTTCGTATGAATTGGAACCAAGATTGAGCTCATTTGACGGCCGTCAATCCCTTCGATAGGGACGGAAAGTGGCAAATCGTAATTTTTCGTGGCGCTGGATGTCGAGTTAGGCACGATACAAGCACATAGAATGACGACACCCACACTCTGGTCACGAAAGTGATCGGCGGATAGCTGAAAGGGAAAGTAAGCGCAAAGCAATAAAAACGGTATAACGTGCATGCCCACAGTCGCAGAATTTCACGGCAAACAGCATCCAGAAAGGGAAGTGCTACAAGTTCGTCATAGGGGAGGTCGAGGCCCCCACAGTTGCTGAGCGCTTGAGTAACTTCTTCTCGAAGTCTTTCCTGGGCCGCTGGTCTATGAGCCAGGAGATGCAAGGCACGCGAAATTGCGTTAGATGTCGTATCTGTACCAGCAAACGCAAAAGTCCTGGGATGGAGGTTTGGATGTTGTATGATAGTAGGTCGTTCATAACACTCACGACATCTAGTACATATATGGTTTCATTAGTAGCCCACATACTTACCAGAAGGAAATATGATATCACCTGCGCTAGTACTTCTTTATCAGGTAGCCTATCTTTCTCGATGGCGGCCATGTTTGCCCTCACTGGAAACAATGTTACACGTCATTGTGAATGTCTAGAATGATTCGTACTCACTGAGGACGCTCATGAGGTCTTTCGACTCGCTGTCACGTTCTATTTTTGAACTGACTAGTTTCTTCTTCTCCTCAAAGATGCGTGTGGTAACGCGATCCATTGTATCGACGATGTCTCTAAATCTTCGAAGCTTTTTCCAAGGAAGATGATCCACTACAAACCTCCGAAAGCGTGCAGACCCAATTTTGATGAGGGTGGGAAGCATGTACTCGCGCAGAAAGAGTAGATCATCAGTAGCAGAACTGGTGTATATACTAATTAGCATAGCCATAGTTAAGTAAGTTGACTCTAGGCTTTACCTGAACTCTTTGGCTGCTATGCCGAATGGATGAGGTTGCGCGCCCTCCACCAGCGGATCAAAGGAATAGCCGAGGGCACTTTGCCCAATTATTTCCAACGCAGATCGACCAGTCCAGTGCAGGATATCTATCTATTGAAAGATTTCGATGAGCATTAAAACAAACTGGTTGTAACCAGCAAGAAACCTCTTGAGGACCATCAGTCAACTTGAATTTGAGTGTTGCTCCAAGCTAGCCGTTATAAGAAAATTTGCAATGCCGCCAATCGAGATTGATAGTACCTTTCTCGCCACATCATTAAAAATGGGGACTACGCTAGCATGAGAAGATACGATCGCTTTAGGAAGAGGCGCTCACTCATATTGCGCATCTGCGCTGTCGAGAAAACGGGGTTTAGCATCTTGCGTTGTTTCTTGTGGATTTCGCCTTGTATGATTTGGGTCGGTCAATGGAGCATTCATTATACGAGTGACAGACCATGTGAGGATAGGAGCCCTCCACCAAAGGCGAGAGAATTATGCCTGAGAAAGCTGAGTTGACGAATTGACGACCGAGTAGTGGCGTACGCAAAGAAGGCAGCGGTCTCTTGAAATAAGTCTTGGTCCTAGAATCGCGGCCATGAGTCATACAGGCACTCTCTCTGAAGTTTGAACCGACCTTTACAACAATGTAATGTATGGCCTTCACATCAGAAACATACAGATGCTTCGACTGTACCAGTGGTCAATCAGTGAAGCCAAGCGACGGAAAAGGTGGCTGACTTACGCCAAATGCACCATAGATTCTGACAACATTGCCGACTGCAATGAAAAGATCAGACATTATATAAGGAACCTTCTGTAAGTTCCAAAGAAACCATTACATCGTTCAAAAAGTTCGTCTACGAAGGCCCAGCCAGAATGGGGGTCAAACAATCTCCCAAAGTTGCCTGTGTATCTTGTCAAATAATATACTTCTATACGATGCACTTCATACCCTTGAAACAAGTGTCCGACTTTGGTCCAGGGATATTATCAAGGTCTGTTTTGATGAGAAGCCGTCGTAGTCGTGGAAACAAAGCACACGTAATTGCAAAGAGGAGACTTAGGGTGAATAGTACGAGCATTGTCAAGTAGAGAGGTGTTGACTTTGTTTGGGGGTGATCTTATAAGGCCAACCTTGGACGGGAACGTCTGATCTTGAAGTTGCTGGTAATGGATGGCCGGGGCAATAACCGGGCCCTGCTATATGTTAAGCGCAAGATAGTTCATGCCGAGAAGCCATATTCACAAGAAGAGAAGGATCAAATTTGACTATCGTCGTCAACAGTCCGATAGATATAAGGCACAGACGAGAACACGTCCTTACTAAACTGCTTGAGTTCGACCCGCGCAACTCGCCATTTCAGGGATGTATATTGCCAACCGTTCAGAAAGACAAGGGCAGGAAAAGGTCTTGATGACGCCAGTTTGTTCTGTCGGTGTAGGAACAAATCATGCGTCATACGCAAATTCGGCGTCCGTCTCTTTGTACTTCGCAAAAGTCAATTACAAACGGCAATGCGTTGATAACGGACCTACTGTAGGGTGATATTGTATCAGATGATGTAGATACAATATACGCCCCCCCCGTTCTCGGGATTCCGATCTACGGAGGAAGACAGACCTCCAGTGCAAATCTGATACGACCGAGGATGATCGAAATGCAGGGAAGCAAACCAATCTAGAGATTTTTTTTTCAAGTCTGCCGTCTCGGGGATAATCCTAAGGAGTCTGAGGACAAGAGATGGGTACCATAGGGTACTATTAGCACACATAAGCTCTGGGAGGGAAAACTGGCCAAGTTATTGCGCGTAAAACATTCAGACCTTGAAACAATTTTTTTATCTTTGAAAAGAATATTCTGAACCTACTTCCTAGACGTACATCGCTGCTTCGAGGTTTAGGTATATGATTCGTGCTTCGCTCCGTCAAGTCCGACGAGTTCTTGGCTCAAAGCGTGAAGAAGCTGGGAAGGCGAGCTTCTCCGAGTCGAGCGCAGTGGCATATTACAACCTTGAACTTTCACTGAAGAACACGGGCCACGTGTAGGTTCGACGCGACGCGATTGTACAAATAAGCTTAAATCTCAAGTTCAACCATGCTTGGATCGCGTGCAACAGACGACAACGCCAGAAGGCTCGACCTCGAGAGGAAAAAGTTCAAACAAAGGCTTGCGACGGCCATCAATGAAGAGGACGACCCTCTAGCCGTGTACGACCAGTTTGTGCAGTGGACGGTCAACAATTATGGCGAGAACAGCCCCAGCTCAGGGCTCATCGAGCTTCTTGGACAGGCCACCAGGGCATTTATAAACGATCCAATGTATAAGACGGATCTCCGTTACCTGAAGCTCTGGACCTTGTATGCAGGGCAGGTCGAGCGTCCTAATGCCATCGATATCTACGCTAATTTGCTGGCGAACGAGATCGGGACGTCCTTTTCTATCTTGTATGAGGGATACGCAACTCTGCTTGAAATTGATGGCAGGTACGTGTTCGTTTAATTCGATGGTTCATAATCAACACAACGTTTCTCGCAGGCGAAAAGATGCTGAAGTCATATACCGCCAGGGAATCAGACGTCAGGCGCGGCCCTTAGAACGCTTGAAGAAGAGATATCAACAATTTCAAAGCCAGAGCGCATCCACACAAGCTACGCAAGGTTCCAGCCAGGGACCTGATCCATCCCGGCGCGCCTTGCTGAAGGGGCAATCAGCATCGTCGACTTTAAAGCGAGCATATACTTCAAGCTCTGCCGATATGAGCGGGGCGCCAGAGTCACGATACGCCCTTATGCTCGCCCCTCCAGATCCTGGGAAACGTCCAGAAAACTACCGTTTCAATCTGTCACTGTTATTTACAAAAGAAACGGGCGAATACAGTATTCAGGAAGCCAGAGCACGATCTATGGGCCTTCTTGGAAAGAAGTGGCCCCCTCCACCACCCGAGTCATTCCAGTTTCCGGCCGATGTTTCCTCAGAGTCAATGTCAATGCCGGTGGACTTCAATGACGGAGGCTCTAAGCCCGCCTTTGGGGGCCGGCGAAGAAGCGTGTTGGGCGGCGCTGAGCCAACTGTCACTATCAATACGCGAGCAGCACTTGACGATGTTTTTGGGATGTATAACTCCCCAGATAGGACGGCGGTGATGGCTTTGCCTGGAAGCAAGTATGCTCCGCTGAAGCAAGTCAGGCTGTTTCCCTCAGGCATACCTCCGCGAGCTCCTGTCGATAATGAACACAATGAAAATACCAAAGGGAGCACCGCTACATCTGGTCAGTCATGAGTAGCTGTTCTAGACGTAGCCTGATTTCTCGATTTGAAAGCTTTCCGGCCGTTCGTCGACGAGAATTCTCACTTGAGCCGTACTCCTTCGATCAAAGTACCTCCTTCCAAACCTTATCATGGTTCTAACGTTGATTTTAGTTCTTTCACTCTTCAGATTACTACTTTCGTGGATGAAAACAAGGCTCCTTTGACCACCCCTCGTCCAGCATTGGGCACCAAGGATCTGCCGCCGGAGGCTCACGGGCAAAGCTCGAAGACTACGGATCTCCCAGATGCAAAGAATGTGTTCTCTTCGAAAGTTTTTACCCCAGCTCAAAATAAGCTTGCACCCCTTCGCGACGTCTTCACGGAAGCGCATGGAAAGCCACAGCCTAAAATTCGACTGGGCCACGAGCGCGCTAAATCCCATCATGATGTCCTTTCACCTGGGCCAAATGAACCTGTCCGCACTTTCGTACCGTTCATCGACGAAAATGCAAAAACACCTTTCAAAGTCTTCAGTCGCCCCCCTGATCAAGCTGAAAATGCATTCACTCCAAAAACCCCAAGCACTGCATTCACTCCGTTTACAGACGCGAAACCTGCTTTTACGCCGTTTAGGGATGTCTCGCCTGCATTCACGCCACTCTCGGACCAGCAGCTGCAAACTGCAGCTCAGCCTCTCGATCAAGCCTTAAATGTTGTTGATGCTGAAGACGGTAATCAGGAGTCCATCGAGTATGACGATGGCGATGATTACGAGGGTGACGAGCACGAGCAATACGAGACCCTTCTTGATGCTGTTCCAGATACGGGCTTTGAAGAAGGCGATTCTTATCAGGAAATACCACTCGGGGGTCGATTTGGACGCTTCAATGTCATGACACCCATCACAGAACGAACATTTGAATTTACAACAAGTACACGAGGTTCTGCAACTCCAAGCGAACGACTGCGGCCCGTGGAAGAGTTGGCTGCTCCTCGTCTTGGAAACGCCTTTACCACACAGCAGCGGGACAAACATGGGGCAATCATTGCGGCAGAAAGGCTTGCAGCGGAGTTGAAAGAAGACGAGGGTGAGAGCGACGAACCTCTAGAGCCCCTACGTCTATCTGCCTATCTTCCTCCAAGAGACTTTCCGGGTGTCGCAATTATCGAGGAAAAAACAGGAGCGTTGAGTCTTGGTGACTCCCTTACTCTGGGCTCCAAATTCAAGCCTCCGAACCCGTGCAACCCCTTTGACCCTCCCATTGTCACTAATCTCTTGTCGCGTATACCCTCAGACCTCCATGTCTACGATTTACGAGATCAGGAATCAAATAGGTTGGATGGACTGCAGAAATTTGCCAAAAGAGCCCGTAAGACAAGTGGCTCTGGAAATATCGGTGCCTTGGATGTCTCGGCCTGCTTTCCATTGGTGCTGGAAGGGCACAGATTCAACGTCTCGGAGAAATTGGGAGAAGGAGGTTTCGGTGCCGTTTTCAGAGCAAGAGACGTGGGAGCAAGACGTGGCGATGAAGATCTCGACGACGACCTTGATGAAGATGACGAGGAAAGTTTGTCGATGGTCGCATTGAAAGTCGTAAAGCCCCGCAACCTGTGGGAATACCATGTTCTCCGTAGACTACATACGGCCCTTCCGGTCTCGCTCAGACGATCCATTATCCTACCGCACGCACTATACGTGTTTCGGGACGAGAGCCTTCTCATTCTGGACCTTTGTCCTCAGGGAACGCTTCTTGGCATCGTCAATAACGCGGGGGCTGCAGGGGTATCCCAACAAGGAGGTTGCTTGGATGAGCTACTGGTTATCTTTTTCGCAATCGAACTCCTCCGCCTTCTCGAGGCCATGCACAAAGCAGGATTCATCCACGGCGATCTGAAGATCGACAACTGCTTGTTACGCCTTGAAGACGTTCCAGGTGGAGCCTCCGCTTGGTCGAGTTCCTATTCGCCATCTGGTGGTGGTGGGTGGAGCTACAAAGGTCTTAAGGTCATTGACTTTGGGCGTACGATCGACACCAGGCTGTTTCCCTTCGGCCAGCAATTCATCGCGGAATGGCCTACCGACGACCGGGACTGCTTTGAGGCTCGCGAGAACCGGCCCTGGACGTTCCAGACAGACTACTTTGGTCTATCGGGAATCATTTATTGCATGCTTTTCGGAAAGTACATACATGCAGGGGCAATAGATTCCACGTCCGGGAGACACAGGGTCAGCACTCCGTTGAAACGGTACTGGCAAACCGACCTCTGGAACAGACTATTTGACATTTTACTCAACTCATCGAGTATTCGCCCTGACGGCCAATTGCCTGTGTCAGAAGAACTTGGCTCTTTGCGCGGAGAGATGGAAAGTTGGCTTTCGTCAAATTGTAATCGAGCAAGTGGTACTTTAAAGGGCTTGCTAAAGAAAGTAGAAGTTTCGTGCTACTCATAATTCTTAACTTTATTTCTTATACCAGACACGCACTTACAATGTTCTGATTAGTTTGCCAATGCATTTCAATAAGTAGCTCTCAATCTCTTATCTCATGAGAGCGGTCTAGAAGGTCGACATTGTTGGTTGGTCTTGCCCATAACACTACCAAAAGTATT
This sequence comes from Tephrocybe sp. 10521TJB, assembly GCA_018221635.1. Classification (NCBI taxonomy): domain Eukaryota; kingdom Fungi; phylum Basidiomycota; class Agaricomycetes; order Agaricales; family Lyophyllaceae; genus Tephrocybe; species Tephrocybe sp. 10521TJB. The sequence goes on along the minus strand of JABAJS010000010.1, from coordinate 74,819 downwards.
CACCCTTGCTTATTGTGGTCCTCCGTGGATAGTAATGATGTATGCACAGCAGGACCCCGTGAACAATGTAATCAAAGTACTGCGTTATGTATAAGCATCACTTGACCTTCCTCAGAGTCTGCGTGCTGCCCACACGATATTGCGAGCTTGCTAATCATGCATGCCCGCCCATCTGCACAGGCGGCGCAGGGCCGCCCTCATATGGATGCTGAGGGACATTCTGAGGGGGCGGCATCATCATGTGGTATGGCACGGCGTGTGGGACTGTGGGTATGGGCATTGTGAACATTTTGCCAGAGTACTGGTCAAAGGAGATCATACGTTGCGGGCTCTGATGGTAGTAAGGATGGACGTGTGCAGGCATGGGCGTCGAAGGTGGCCGCGGTCCACTGGCATTGGGTGGCGGGTAAGGAGGGCCAGGCGGGGGCGGCATGTATGCTTGTGCTAGAGTACAATTGGAATCGGTTCACGGGCTATTTGTGTAGAGGTAACAACGTACGTGGCATCTGTCCCATAGCGGGCGAATACATGGCTACATGACAAAATTGAGGAAAGGGGCATACACGTATAAAAGTATCTCTTACCATTTGGCGGGGGCATCCCCGGAGGATATTGCATCGGTTGCATATATGGACCAGGCATATAACCACCTGGGGGGCCTGGGGCAGGCATTCCCGGCATCATGGGCTACCGGCGAGTTAAGTTGTGATTATACGCGCGATAATCGCCACGTACTTGTCCTGGATAACCGTAGGGAGGGTATGCGTACACATAACCACGAGCAGCAGCCTGGGCCGCGGAGTCCTCTTCGTATGATGGAGGGGGGAGTGGCGGCGGGCCGGGAGCGGGCATGTTGTGGGGTTGGGGCTGGTGAGGCGGATGTAGAGGAGGCGGAAACATCTGGGCGTAGCGTTTGCCAGTGTAGGGCCACAAAGCGGCTGTGCATGATCTGAGTCGTGAAAGCGAGGGAAACACTGACGGAACACACTGATCGTAGATGCCTCTGGAACCTTGTTGTGCTTGAAGGGATTGAAGTCATCTTTAATATTCACAGGTGGACTCTTCTTGATAGGCCGTGTACCGAAGAACGGATTGGGTGCCTTGACACGCATATTAGTAACGACAAGACCTTTCACATAGGGCACTCTCACCGTTTCAGGCTTGGGCTTGGGCGACGCTGAAGCAGAGGCTGCATTAGTAGCAGAAGTAGCGGTGTTTGACGACGGTCCACCCTATAGAAACAAGAACATTAGAGCATGCTCTTATAACCAGTACTAAAAATCGCAAAATTACAGGAGTGAAGGCATTTGCTTTGACATTGGGCCTGAATGACGAGGCATTGACATTCAACCGATTGGCAGCAGTTACAGGAGACACGCTGCCGTTAGTTCCTGGATGTGTACTCGTGCTTGGGCTTGGCGGAGCAACACCATTCGAGTTCGACGGAGCGCCGTTAGTGGCTGGTGGAGGCCCTGTGGGTGCACGAGGTTTATTGCCCTTGAATGGTGGAATAGCCTGAATGACCATGGCAGGCTTCTTCAAGCTGGTCTCTGAGGCGACTGATTTCGTCGTCGACGAAGCTTTCGTTGCGTTAATACTTGAGGGAGGTGCGACAGGGTTAGTGGTTGTCTTCGATGCAGGTACTGGTGCAGGTCGCGAGGTCGCGACGCTGATTTTAGCTGCAGCGACTTGTGTGCCACGGGCAGCGTTAGCTGGGGCAGTGGCGCCGATGCTTCGGGCCTGGGTAGATGCTGCGTCCTTTGAAGCCTTTTCGCGGATTGCACGCTGTTTTTCTTCGTCCTTCGCAAGGATCGGGACGAGGTCGTCAGGGATGGGTTTGTTAAGCTTAACAGATACTTAATCAATTAAACATGCTAGACAAGTGCACAAACGAACTTTGAAACTCTGGCTGAACTTGACGAGCTCAGCCATACGTTTATCCATCTCGCTCTTCACGAGGGCCTGTCTCTTCTGGGTTAGGCGCTGCTTCTCGTTTGTAACAAAATCTCGGAAAGCTGGAAGCGCGTCTGCAGGCTGTGAGGAGAATGAGTTCATATAAAGATTATCTTGAGGTTTCAGAGTGACCTTGTTGGGGGCTGGCGAGGGAGCCTTTGAAGATGATGGTGATTGTGTCTGAGAGGGGAGTGCGGCACCATCTGGTCCGTTGACCGAAAGCTTGGGGATGTCCGCAGGTGCAGTGGAAGCCGCGGCTGCATTGCTAACAGGTGGAGAGAAAGCGCCTGGCTTCCTGGCGCCGGGAGGAACATAAGCATTGGTCCCTCGGACCACAGCTCCGTATCTGTGTCCAAAGTGAGTTTCGTATTTAGCATGTGTCGTGTAAACGCCTCAACTTGTCCTCCTCATTTATCCCGCTGTCATCGACGAGGTTTCTCTCCTCAGCAATGTGAGGATTGTTGGTCGAAGACTTATGTTGACGGTGAGATGTGAAATTTTACCAAGTTTGGGAATTACGTACGCCTATAATCTCATTGGCAATGCGCTGGGCCTTGCGTTCTCTTTCCTTGAAGTCCGCGGCAGTGCGATCAAGCTTCGTTGTATACATGTTTTCGTCGAAATCCGTCTTGAGGCCGAATAGTTTCTCGTTGACGGCGAACTGATCCCATGCGGTGTTCGTTGACGGCCCAAATGTATCATCGTCAGTAAGCGACACGTCCTCGCCAGCAGACCACTGTTGCAACTCGCGCTCCCGTCCGCCACCCTTCCTGGCACTAATATCCGTATCTGTCCGGAAAGCTGAACGAGGAGGAATATCAGTCTTCTTAGAAAAAGTTGATCAGTAGCGATGTCAAGCTCACTATTGCCGTTTGGAGGTTTCGCATCAGCAGGTCCTGACAACCATGTGTCGATATTGGTAGAAGCAATGAATAATTGGTCCTTGAGTGGCGCTCCAGGGGTCGAGATTTCTTTCACGTCTTTGAGAGTGACACCTGTGGTATCGCCTTCACCGCTAGTGGAAGCGACGACACCTTCGAAGCGCTGCGAGGTCTTGGTAGAGATTGTAACAGTTGTACCCTAACAAACATAATAAACAAGGGAAGCAGTATGAAGGGAAAGAAACACAGACAGTCAGACCCGAGAGAGATTGAAGTACGCGGTCTTGGGCAACGTCACGAGAGCCGTTGGTCTGGGCTAAAGGTGGGAAGTTGCCTGGAGCAGGGGATAGATTTCCTTGGGCCCGGGGCGCGTTTGAGGGGGGTGGGGTGAAAGTAGGTGAAGCTCGAGCCCCTCCTGCCCATGCATTCATGCGGCTAAACTGGCCTTAGCGCCATGATCGAATTGTGAGATAGAGTAGACTAACCGAGCAGGTTCGGGCGCTCCCTTCCTAGCAGATTTTTGTTGTCTTGCTGCCGTTGCCATTGTTAAAAACGGACGTGGATGAGAAGAGGCTTCAAGGCGCAAGCACAGCGGCAAATACAACCAGTGATAGCAAGCAGGACACAATTCAAAAGAGGTCGTCAAAGAGATAGTTGAGTTAGTCGACAGCTATAGCAGCACAGTGACGGCTGCTTGCAGCAGAAGGGCAGCTGAAGCAGAAGGCGACGCTGGTGGGCGACGCTGTGAAGTACAAGTTGTCGTCCAAGCCGTTACAAGTCCCCGTGACGATTGTTGTTACCATGTAACGCATCCCCCTGACACTCGATACTGACACTGAGTCTGTCCTTCCAGCCGCCACCACACCTCTTCCTCTTTTAGCCGAGAGATAAAGGAACACCATTAATTCTGCCTCGTCAAGAGCTTGGATTTCATTTGCTGCAACAGGACCCTTTCTCTCTCCAAGAGAGCCTCATTCGGGGTCCCCGAGCGTCACAAAGTCGGTCACAGCCGAAAATAGTATGTATCCGCGGAATCAAATTCGCTCAGCTCTCAAGCGTCAGTTTCTTAATTTCAAGTCGTACATGTGCGCATCGGTATGTAGTCAAGTTACAACTGCTAGCAAATCCTCATAGACATTAATGTCCCCAGGCCTCCCGAAGCCTTGAAATTTGGGGCCCGAAATAACTCAAACATAATTGTCAGCATTCTTACTATACCTTGACAGTTGTACTGGAGTCAATTACCGTTCATCAAGGCGCTTTAATACCATTTGAGGCGACCTGAAGCAGTCGACCTTCTGGGGGGATTCCTGGGATTCTCCACCGAGTCATGCGATCAAATTATCACTTACTCGTGGCAGACTTCTGTTCTAAATTTCACATGAGGTGCAAAATGAAAATATTTCTCCTAACATACATCGCACGCAATCCAGACATCGTCGATGTACTTAGCTCGTTCTGAGCTTGTCGGTAGATATTGAATATTGATCAAATGTCCAGTGGAAGTCGACCAAACATCGCGTAAACATCGCGTCTTACTTCAAATCAACATGTCCGATTACCATGAACGAATCCCCTCCGCACCTGGTCCCTCCACGCCCCTCTCTGAATCATATACCTACCACTCAAATTTACCCACCGCTCCTGGACCTTATATCCTCGGTGTCGACGAGGCTGGGCGAGGACCTGTCCTCGGACCTCTCGTGTATGGTGTTGCATATTGCCCAGTGGCATATAAAAAACGACTCGAAGAGCTTGGATTTGCGGGTAGGCGTTTATTTTGACTGACTTAAAATCTCCATCTCGACGTTGCCCTCAGACTCAAAAACCCTGACGTCAGAGGTGCGCTCAAGCCTGCTGAGCACGCTCGACTCTGACCCCGAAAATTTGGCATGGTCAGTGCGCATAATCAGGTATATATGAACCCATTGTCTTTGATCATGAAATTATGAATTTCCATCCTCCTTCGTCCCACCAGCCCCCAAGCCATTTCGAATGGCATGCTCCGACGACCACCCATAAACCTGAACGTCCAGTCCCAAGACGCGACTATTCTCCTCATTCGCGAAGTCATTGCCAAAGGGATTAATCTCTCCGAAGTACGTGTAGTCTTTTTGCAACTAGCTCCTTCGCTTATGCTCACACCTCTAGGTATACGTGGACGCGCTAGGTACAACCTCCACATATCAAGCGTACCTGTCGGGCCTGTTCCCAGGCATTGAGTTCACAGTGACCAGCAAGGCAGACTCAAAATTCAAGATCGTGGGCGCAGCAAGTGTTGCAGCTAAGGTAACTCGTGATGCGTGCCTTGAGGATTGGGTCTTTGAGGAGAGTATTGCAGAAGATGGAACTGCTGTCATGTCAGGTCTTCCAGAAAAGGCCGTGTGTTCTGGCTATCCTTCCGGTAATGCTCAACACGTTCCATTTTTTATTGGTCGATATACTAATCCTTTTCCTCATACCACAGATCCAAAGACACAAGCGTGGTTGAAAGATTCTGTGGAGCCAACATTTGGGTTCCCAAAACTGGTCCGCTTTTCATGGACAACTGTAAAACTCCTTCTCGACAAGAACGCACACACCGTTAAATGGTCAGTCATCTTTTGTTCTACTATCCACATGGTCTAATTCACACACAAACTGTAGGACTGACGAAGGTCAAGCCTCTCTGATAACAGCATTCGAGAGCGGGCGGGGAAGAGAAAAAGACCGTTGCGCAGTTGCAAAAGACTTGAAACTTGTAAGCGTCGGAACACTCTAATTAGGTATATAGTGCTTGTTGAATACTTGCACGACTGTACATTTTATGTTCTGATACCCTGCTTTCAATGCTTACACATACTTCCCCTCTGAAAACAATCATCTCCTCTTCGCTGGTGGGGGACTCAGCGCCTCCTCGCCTGCCTTTCTCTTCGTCCCAAAGCCGAAAGCAACCTTCGACCGCTCCGCCGGCACCGGCGTTCCACTCTGAGATGTCGGTGTATCCACCGCCGACGATATCCTGGAAAACCCTGGCCGCGGGGCAGGTGACGCTGAGTTGCTATGTGACACCATTGGTGAGAAGCCCGATGGCGCCGGGCTGTCACCATTGACGAGTGAGTGGACTTGAGGAGCAGGCAGGGTCATGAAACCAGTCTCGACGACCTGCTGCACGCCCTTGCCTTCCTTCTTTTTCTTCGTCTTCTCGGTCTTGCCTTTAGTTAGGGGTTGGGCATCGAGGAAGTCAGCTGCTTGGGGTACGGCGCTAATTACGAGAATGTTAATATCACAACCTTCAGAAGAACGAAAGACTCACCCTCGGTTTCCAACTGACAACACGAAATGTGCTTGGCCCGCTTTCTGCTGTCGTTGCTGGAACGCACTGTTCATGCTGAGTGGCGTGTCACCACTCGTCATAGCAGCCTGCTTCTGCTCTTCAGCAATTTTCTTCAGCCTCTTCTCTGTTTTAGCTTTCCCGGAACCCTTTCCGTGGAACTTATGAGAGAGCGCCTTCCAAGCTTCCTTCGGCGTCAGTGCTCGACCGAATTCATCGTAATACACGATGTTGACATCCGGCTTGTAGTTCTTGAACGCCTCCAAATTATCCCGCGCCTCTTGTTGCTCTCGCATTCGGTTTTCATACTCCCGCTGCGCCTGATCCTTGTTGCCACCACGCGACTGCAATTTCTCCAACTCACGTTGTGCAACGCGACGGCGCTGATCGGCCAGCCAGAGGTCACGTTGGAGCTGAGTCTTCTCGCGCTCTTGCTGGTCGGAAGCAGGGGCAGATAAGATGCCCTGTTGCCGCAGGATATTAAGCGTAGACGCCATGCCGGAGCTGAAGGTCTGCTCCGCCGAAGTGCCCCCCACGCCGTCGTCTTCCTGCTTCACCTTCTGAGCGCTTTCTTCAACCTCCGTCGCCCGAATAGCATTCTCAATGTCGTTCAAAATGGCCATCTCATCTTCTTCGTCCTCCTCCTTTACCACCACCTCGCCCGCCTCAACCTCCTCCATAACCTGATCCCCGGGTGCCATTGAGACATCCCGAGAGGGTGAGCGTTGTTTGATCTGTGGGAGTGATGGTGCCATCGAAATGTCTTTGGGTTCGGATTTGACCACCGGATTGACTCCAACAGCACGGACGAATTCTGACGTGTCGTCAAAAGTGAGACCGCCTGACTCTTCGCTATCCTCTCTGTCTGATTCCACCTTTATAACCTCTCTTGATTCCTCCTCACGCGCTCGCTGTTCGGCAACTGTTAACAGCAACGTTAGGAATAGACATTGAACACCAAGCAGCAGCCTACTTTTTAAAGCTAGCTGCTCTGGAGTCAGCTTTTTCGTTTTGTGAAGCTTTGCTTTTCGCGAACGTGCTAGTGCAGCTTGGAGATCATCATCGTCAACGAAATTGGTGTCAAGGTCCCTCACTCTTGGAACAATGGGTTTCTCATCCACGTCCATTTGATCGTCGAGCAGCGGCTCACTTTCAACAACACGCCGAGAGGGACGTTTCTTTTTAGTCTAACAATTTCGATCATGTCGATACAGTAGCGACAAATGAATGAGAAACATTGCGTACCTTAGGCTTCTTGAACCCAAGGTCACCTTCTTTCAGATAGTCAGTTGCCTCTAGATTTTCTGAGATAAACGTCAGCCAAAAGCCTCAGTAATAAGAGAAAAGTACTAACTGGCATAGTCAATTGACAGAAGAGACTTATTTACTGCAGCGGCTGCCTGGTGCTTTTGTTCTTCCTGTTTGGTTTTGGTCGAAACGACCGAACTTCCTAACCGAAAGCCCTATTTACAAAATGCTAAGATAAGGAGGACGCTAAGATGCGGAAAAACTCACAGTTTCCTGCGCACCGTTGATGTCTTCATCGTATTTTGCCAGCACAGAGCGTTTCATGCCTTGATTCCCTTCAACAAACTCTTCATCGTCGTAGCCTGTGTAGTCACGTTTCTTTATCTTCAGTTCGTTATTCTTTTTGGTACGCTCGGCCTCCGCCATTTCGACATTCTGCAATTCATCCTCTGATCCACAACTGAGTCATCGCATAAATCGGATGGGAATTGGAAGCCAACCTTCATTGTCGAGGATTCGACTATCTTTCAAGGTGAGTATACGAGCTTCGCCCTCGTCCATCTCGTCGAAGTCATGGCTGACCTTAAGGCCCTCAAGATCACCTGAGGTCATGTAGAAAATTAGTACGACGCATAAATGTGGACTTAAGAAAGTGTACACACGTTCCGTATATTCATCCTGAAACACCTTATCCATATTTTCGAGCTCCTCCTGCCGTTTCCTCGCAAGTTCTTTCTCCTTTTTCTTGCTCCGCTTAATCCACTTCAGCGTGTCGTCTGTGTCGGCATCCGCATCTCCGAGTGTCGAGCCCTTGAGCGAAGCATTGAGCTCTTTTCGATTCCGTACCCTATCGAAGTACGCATGAGCAATGTCGCTCTCTTGTTCACAGATATATGGTCGTGGGCCTGAAGTGCCCGTGGACAAAATGGAAGTGACTGTAAGAATATTCGAAGAAAGGTACTCACTTGGCTATCCGGTCTTGAATCTTCCTGGAGAAAAGAGGCGTCAGATCATAAATATATAAGGAAAAGGGCCAACGGGAGAGGCATGTACTTTAACTCGCGCTCCTTCTCTTCTCTTTCCCTCCTCTTCGCATAGTTGTCCTCGGCCTGCTTGTCCTTGTCATCAGCGGGAGGAGCATCTTCTGATAGAGGCTTGAGGCCAAGCGAAATACGGATCTTATTGGTCTCTTCCAAGCTAATGCTCTGTTCCATCGACATGTTGAAGGCAGAGGCGCGTTGTGCTTACGTGATCAGTTTGTTGGCTTCAAGAATTCCCTGTTGCTCCCGCCAACTACATAAACCACATGGCGTCTCTTTTCTCTCCTTTCCGGTCAACGTATCGTTACCTGGTATGTACAATGCTTGCAGCTATGCTTGTGAACTCTCCTTAAACTGCTCCACAAACTGCAGCAACGTCAAGCCCATGAGAACACAGTCATCTTTTACTCTTGTGTCATCGGAGTAATTGGACCAGTAATGGTCGTCACCGTGCCCCCCATCCGTGAAAGACTTGGCTACCGACGAGCGGAACCAATCCCAACATCATATCCTGGTGCGTCCATTCCAGGACGCCTACAAACTTGACTCTCATCATTTCATAGTTCCCAACCGTGCGCGGAGACCAGTACATGGATACGAGGACGAATGAGACAGCCAGGTGTCCGTTACTAATTATCAATGAAACGCGCTTTGGATGAATCATTTGGAGTCGTGAACTAAAAGAGTGGCGTATACACTCATATGTCCTCTAAATAACTGTAGTTGTCCGTCGCGAGGATGACTACCTACCTTTCATTCTGCCTGTGACGACGGAAAAATCCAGGAAATTAAGACCACTAGGCGATCAAATCATGGATTCTCTGATGTATCCCAACATCTTGAAGAAAACGGCTGCTTGCTGACTACGACTTTCGATGGAGATGAACTGAATGACAGTTTGCCAGTTGGTGCCGCCTGACTTCCACTCGTTTCTGCCAACGTACCTCGGTCCTACAGCGATTGGTATGCTCCCGCTTTGGTTTCAGTATGGTATGAACAGCCACTTTGATGGGTGTCCGCTTGTACCTGCTCAAAATCTTCAAGACAGGCACCCGTCTCCTCGTTGACGTTACTTCGCTATGAGTGAAGAAGAATCATATTGTGCCTTAGCCTCTATTCTACGCTGCCGTCTCCACATTTTTTATTGTCCTCCGCAAACTAACGCTCCCTATAAGCGACGTGTTATGTATTCAATGTCGAGAGAAAAGTCAAAGTTATGAATGATGAAAGTACGTCTGCACGAAATCGCTTGTGAGCTGCAACATAACTTCAACTTTGTCCAATTGATATTATCCCCAATAGGGCTGTATCACCACGTCCTGACAAGTCTACACTTGACATCAAGTTGTCTATGCTGCGGCGCTCGAGGCCAAATGTGCTAACTGCACAAACCCATTTAGTACAGAACTGAGTAATCCTTCCGTCTGTGGACAATGCAGATACCAACGCTCCCTATATTTTTGTCCCTTGATATGTCGTTCCCAACCCGTTGCTTATTGATAGGTCTGATGTTCTCGGAGCAGGGTAAGTATAAAACTGCGAATTCGGCAGCCTTTGCCTGCTTCCGCGGATACCTAACCTCTTTCTAGGATGTCAACTCCTACTGTTTACCTACGAGACATTCGGCAAAGGCCAAGGTTTCTCGCTATATGGGAGAAACAGAGGAACAAGAAAGAGGTTCACTGGCTTATAGAGATGTTCGCTGAAGCGGTAAGAATATTCATTTAAAATCAACCTGACATCTCATTATTTGTCGTAGCTCGGCGTATTTTTCTACGTTTATTCTGGTACGCCTCGATGTTATACCCCATTCGAATATTAATTTCACCGTGTTGAAGGACTCAGTTCGGTAGCAGGCTGGGTTGTGTTCAACATCATCAAAGAACCAGGCTATTCTTGTGAGCCCATATATCATTAAAAGCATTCTCGAGACTGAAATAGAGATCCAAGCGATGTTACAGATTGGTTTCGCGTATGCCTTTGGTATACTCTTTGCTATTAGTGTCTGTGGCGCCACGTCCGGAGGTCATTTCAATCCATGTATTACGATCTCCTTTGTCGTTTTCCGAGGCTTTCCACCTTTGAAAGCAGCCAGGTAATTCCGTTATTCTTCACTCCTCTATTATGTGAATCTAACTGTACATCAGATACATTCTCGCTCAGATTGTAGGGGCCTACCTTGCATGTTTAGTGATTCATACAGAGTGGAAAGTGCTGCTAGACCAATGCGAAGAAATTCTCAGTGCAGCAGGGCAGTTGGAAGCCTTGCAATTTACACCCAATGGCCCTGCTGGAATTTTCGGCCTGTATCTCCTGCCCGGCCAAACCCTAGCTCGTGTATTCCTCAACGAGCTCGTCACGGTGAGTATACCTGATTCTCCATTTTTCAATGCAAACACATCTATGCTAGGACACACTTATTGGGCTTATTCTTTTTGCTGCTATGGACCCGACGAATGCCCTGGTTCCGCCTGTTATGTCGTCTTTTATTGTGGCTTTCGCTTAGTAAGGATGCTTGTGCTCTTCTGCGCCTAGTGGGACTCACAGCAACCATTAGTGCTGTTGCAATATGGGGTTTTGCCACGCCTGGAAGTAAGTAGTTCCAACGAAACTACTTGACCCTGGCTAATTCATTGACCAGTTGCGCTGAACGCGGCTCGTGACATTGGTGGGCGCATGCTCGCAATGACAGTGTGGGGTCGACAAGGCACGTGAATTTTATATTTGCAGAGTAGAGTTTTATTGAGCAAATATACAGCGGCTGGTGGAAAATACGCGGCTATTGCTGCACTTACCAACATCCCAGCAACATTGCTCGGTGCATTCATTTACGAATTTTTCCTAACAGATTCCGATAGAGGTCAGCTAGTGTTTGGCTCCCTTTCACGCCTCCCTGACCCTTGTTTCCCAATCCAGTTGTACCTCCGGCGTCTCTTGAATACGGCAATACTCTTGCAAACCACCGGAGATTGCGTAAAGCTGAACAGAAGGCCAGAAGACAGAGCCGGCAGAGCATTATCGAATTTGACAATGCCCTGGAGATGCAGACACACCAAGAACTTCCCAAACCTCCTGGTGTGCACTATGCCATAGCAGCCTGATGCTCAATCGCCGCAGCCCCTGTTATGATATCCTCTTTTGAGCCATCTTGTATATGATCTCCGCACAGGAAGGGTCGATGATGTTTGTGCCCGGAGCTTATATCATATTGTTCCACTTCAACTTCCACTTAACTATCTGAACTACGTAGGGTTGGATATCAAGATGTGCACTGCAGCTGAAGTTACTAAAGAGAGTCTTCCGCTTATGTAATGTGGTATGATGCAGCACCAGCTTGGCTTAAGCTTGGCACATGTATGCCTCGTGCCACCTTGAATGCTCCAACCAAAATGCATCCTTGCTCATGTACATACGAGACAGAGGTGACGGCCAGGCTAGTCCTCTATTCTTAGCGTTGCTTCCCTCGGAATGCATCTGCGTCCTCTCGGGTCTGTCCTGCTTGTCCAGGCTATCATTCTTCTACAGAGCCTGCTCCTCGCCGCCGCACATGAGCAACAGTGCCACCTCAAGATTTCCTCAAAGAGCTTGCCTAATGTATCAGGCGATCCTCCATCCATAGCCAGCTATTCGAGTTCCCTCCCATCTACAACTACGAACTCCGCCTTCCAATCGACCTCCGCGCCCGGTATTTCCGTGCCCACGCAGACATCAGCCGCTGCATTCAATTACGGTGGTGAAAAAGTTCGTGGGGTCAATCTGTATGCCGCGCGACTTTGTCATGAGTTTGATATATTGAATGGACCTTTACAGGGGGGGCTGGCTCGTTCTTGAGGTGAGTAATACCCATAACTTGGTATGACTGTGAGTATGCATCATCTTGTGTGTAGCCGTGGATCACTCCTAGTGTTTTCGAAAGCACTAATAACGACGCCGTGGTGGATGAATACAGCTTGGGTCAGCTGCTTGACCCCGATATGGCCTCGAACATTCTTCAGGAGCACTGGAACACGGTACATCAATTCCCAAGCAGAATTTTAGATAAGATGCACTCTAAAAAGAATTTCTATAGTGGATAACCGAGGACGATTTTGCAGCCATTAGTGCCGCAGGATTAAACCATGTTCGGTCAGTCGTTGCTCGTCCCTTTTTTTTTATTTGTCAGGTCACTAAAGACTGAGGCCTCAAGAATTCCCCTTGGGTACTGGTCTGTTCCACTCTCATCCTCAGACACCGCCGGTTCTACCAGCGTCGCACCTTACACGCCAGGAGCATGGCCGTATCTTTTAAAGGGCCTCAATTGGGCAAAGAAATATTCTATCAACGTCATCCTCGATATACATGGTGCTCCGGGATCTCAGAACGGGTACGATAACTCTGGCCAACGGACCTCTAATCCGGTTTGGGCTATCAACTTTGCCAATGTGTCGCGCACAATTGACACGCTCAAGTTCATCGTGACGAACCTCGGAGGACTAATAGATGTCATAGAATTGCTGAATGAACCGGCTGGATTCCTTGGAAATGATTGGGCACAGACTATAGAACAATTCTGGCTGGACGGATATGATGCTGTGAGGCAAGCAGGAGGAGCAGGAATTAAAGTAATGATTGGAGATGCTTTCCTAGGGGTTGAGGTATGCTTCCTTCCAGATGGACTGCTTATACGAAGGCTGACTGATACCCAGAACTGGTATGGATTTCTGACGTACCCCAGGGGCCAAGGTGTCATCATGGATTTTGTACGCCAGGAGTTTTCTTCATTGGCCATCTTTGTCTGATTGTTACCCAGCACGAATACCAAATTTTCAGCGATCTGGAACTGGACCGCTCACTAGATGAGCATATTACGGTATATCATTATGTTTTCCGTGCGATGATGCGTGATTTATACTCACTCGTACGGTTGTAGTTCGCTTGCACATATTCTGACAGTCTCTCTTCCTACCAGTCCTCAAACATCTGGACCATTATCGGCGAATGGTCCAACGCAGTGACCGACTGTGCCATGTGGCTTAACGGTAGAGGAGTAGGTGCGCGTTGGGACGGGACTTGGTCTTCTGACAACTCTCAATACCACGGATCATGCACCAATTATACCGGAAGCTACACGAATTTCTCAAGCTCGTACATGGCTTTTCTCAGAAAGTGCGTTGATTGCTTGATTTTTTATGCAGGCCCTAAACAAACAGTATATAGGTACTGGGAAGTACAAGTCGAGATTGGAGAAAATGTCTCTGGATGGGTGTTCTGGACTTGGAAGGTATGCTTTCGGATGGCTCATGTAGTAAAGCTCCTAAGTAAAAAAAAAACTTGATGTGACAGGCAGAGAACGCAGATGAATGGAGTTATCAGATGGGTCTACAAGGCGGATGGATTCCGCAGGATCCCACAGAACGACAATATCATGGCTTGTGTTCCTAAAGAGAGGTTGAAACAAGCCATATTATGTTACGAGTCGCTTGTGGCTTGTTGACAACGAAGCTACGGTTTTCGAACCCAGGCATAATCACAGCATAAGAGCATCGATGTTGTGAACCGCAATGAACATGTATATAGACTCGCCATATAGAGGATTTCATAATGGAATAGTTTATTGCCCTTGGCCATGGACATGCCTATGTACATTGTACTCTTACATACGCCTTCACTTGTGAGAATCACCTGATTAGTTTATTTAAAGCACGTGCTAATCATTTTTGATAATTTTAAAATTCACTTGAACAACTCGGACGTCCACCAACGACTGCTGGGTTAAAATGTTGCGAACTATGTGACTATATTGATTAGATAAAGTATACGGACTTGTGCTGACTTTATGGATTCAGAAAACCCAAAAATGCCCGGTCCAAACGTGCTATGGACGCTCGTCTTCCCAAGGAAGTCGAGGATGCTCGGACTGCCATCTTTGTAAAAGGAACTCATACGGGTGAAACTCTCAATGCAGTCATGAAAGACTTGGTGTGTTCTCAATGGTCTTCCTCCAGGTTGTGAAAACTAACCGAGAACCTAGATGGCCTTGAAACGACCGAACGCGATCTCTTTTTCAAAGAAGAATCCTATCCACCCGTTCGATAATAACACTACATCATCATCATCCCTCGAGTTTTGGGCCTCAAAGAATGACGCTTCTCTGTTTCTCGTTGGACAGACGACTAAAAAGCGGCCAAATGGCTTGACCTTTGTCCGAATGTATGACAATCAGATTCTCGACATGATGGAAGTTGGAGTCGATCACTGGGCTGGAATGGATAGCTTCAAGGTGTGTTTTACATATGTGTAAGTCGTGACGACCTGACGACATCCGTCAAGACCCCAAAATCAACGCCAGGGCATAAACCACTTATGCACTTTGCCTCTGAATTGTTCGACACCCACCCCCGCTATGTCCAAACAAAATCTATGTTGCTAGACTTCTTCAATGGCGAAATTGTCGACTCAATATGTCTACCAGGCCTCGAGCATGTTATCAGTGTGAGCTGCGCCCCTACCCCCGCCTCACTTAATAATGCTACGGTGAACATGTACCCCAATCAACACCCCTCTGCACCAGAGGACGTCTCTTCCCTGCCAAAAATACACATACGAGCATATACAACTCGCCTACTCAGCTCTGGCACACGCATTCCGCGGGTTGAATTGACACCCATGGGGCCGAACCTCGATTTATCCTTGCGCCGTTACAAAGCTGCCGATGCAGAGCTTTTGAAACAGGCAATGAAACGCCCAAAGCTGAAGAAGACCGACATCGAGAAGGGGTTGGGCAAGAAGCGCAAGAATTTAGAAGTGGACGAGATGGGCGACTTGAGGGGACGTGTACATGTCGGAAAGCAAGACTTGAACAAGCTGCAGACAAGGAAAATGAAGGGTCTCAAGGGAGGGGACTTGGATTCGGACGAGGAGGAGGAGGAGGAGGAGGATTATTCCGAGAGTGACTCGCCACGCAAAAAGAGAAGAAAGGAGACCTAGGCTCTGGTTGTCAATCGTATTCGTCCTGTATAAGCATTTGTTTCTGTGTATGTTCATGGTTCATTTCAGAACTAAACTTGGGAGTAAAGGGTACAGAAATTGATCTCTCGTGAAAACTGGGACGAGGAATGTCAATCTATGCATTTGATCTTGTGACCGGCGGTAGAATTCCCGTACCGGCGCGTTACTATGACCTCGACTTATAAAGTAAACACTCAGATACATATGGTCGCCCCACCATCATTCTGTCTCTCACTAGCTCAAAGATGTCGACGCCGAAACACTTCAAGCAAATTGTCCTCAATGAACGTCCAGTGGGGGACTTCGAGCCCAATACATTCCGCACAGAGGTCCTGCCGTTTGACCTGAAGCCTGGTCAAGGCGAAGTACTGGTGCAATGCACATGGTTATCTTTGGATCCTGCAATGCGTGGCTACGTCCGAGATGCACGAAGCTACTTGCCACCTGTCAAGATTGGAGAGGTGTGTTTTTAAACAAGTTCTCTTTCAAGCGCAACGCGTAACAACGTAACAAAGGTGATGCGCGCCCAAGGTCTCGGGGTCGTACTGGAGGTAGGACCAGGTGTTTCCTTATCTATCGGTGACACAGTTAGCGGTGCATGGGGTACGCATTTTTCCTCTGATTGTCCTTGCTGTTCCTAATTTGGTTCCAGGAATGACCGAGTATGCTGTCGTAAAGGCGAAGGCGGTCGAGAAGCTCACGTATGTCGACAGGACTTGCCCAAGATCCATGCTCACGTAGTTTTTAGCATTCCACATGGTGTGCAAGCTCTCGACTTCCTAAACACACTCGGCTCTTCAGGTATGTTTTTTGTATAGTAATATTTCTTTACCGTTAACCTTCTGTTACCAACCTTTGCAGGCTTGACAGCTTACTTTGTCAGCTATCTTTTTTGTTCTCATTTCCAGTCCTTTAATTGATCCCGCTCGCAGGGCCTTAAAGATGTAGCTGAAGTAAAAGCTGGTGACGTCTTGGTCGTATCAGGTGCGGCTGGCTCAGTCGGAGCGATCGTGTGCCAATTGGGCAAACGAGCCGGTGCCAAAGTTTACGGAATCGCTGGATCTACTGATAAGTGCGACTGGCTGGTGAAGGAACTGGGCATCGACGGAGCTTTCAATTACAAAAGCCCCACTTTCAGACAAGAATTCAAGAAAATTGGATATGTCGATGTTTACTTTGACAACGTCGGAGGTGCGCTTCTTCTTTTTTTTTTTTTTGCTCGTAATGGTTCCGATTTGACTGTATGCATTTAGGTGACATTCTGGACATGGTTCTCACTAGACTAGCTCAAAACGCAAGAATAGCACTTTGTGGTGTGTATTCAGATGCTCTCCGACCAATCAGTGGAACTCAAGTCGGCTTCTTTCGCAGGTGCTATCTCTCAATATAGTACATTTACTCCTCTTCATTTACACTTTCATGTATTGATGGTTTCTGTAGATGCAACAAAACCTCGCGGCCTTCAAAACTATCTGACATTGATATCTCAACGGGCAAAAATTCAAGGTTTCATTGTGTATGTCTGTTGTGTATCCATCCTCTACGCTTTTCATGGATTGGTTCGCCAGCTTTGATTATGCCTCGCGGTATCCCGAGGCCATAAAGGAGCTTGCCGCCGGACTGATCGACGGCTCTGTGAAACGCAAATTTCATATCATCGAGGGTGGGATTGAGCAGGCACCTAAATCTCTTCCTTTACTCTTTAACGGCGGTAACACCGGAAAATTGTGTGTTTTTCTACGACTGTTTAGGGCAACCTTCTAACTCTCTTCTAAGGGTCGTAAAGATCTCAGAAGAACCCAAAGCCAAACTTTAAATAATGTAATGCAAATCTATGTGCAAGTACTTCCAATGAACCTAAGTACGTACTCTTCTCAAATCGAATCACGGACACACCCACAGCTTTTAAACCTTCAGCTGGTTGTATAGATCGACACAACTTCTATTTTTCATGATATGATGATATGCAAATGTACATACGGGGTGTCCGTGATGCTATTATAGGTAGTAGTATTATGTAGTATGGCTACAAAGCTTGATCATATGCGACAAAACCCCTTGCTCTATTGTCGTTTCCCAGAGCTGAGTCCTCACGATATCGAGTTCTGTCACCAATTGCCTTTTACGCTCTGCCGCTCGTCTCAGAATGTCTGCCTTGTTTTGGAGGCCTTTGTGTAGCCGAACATCAGTGATTCCGGGAGGTTTTTGCGGGAGGCCTGAAGATGACAGAGAGACTTCATAGGTCTCCGATTGGGCAGCCGTTGGAAGGAGTGGAGACTGTCCCATTGAATCATTTAACTCCCTACCTTTACCTTTGTCCACCCTCACAGCCAAGTCATTCATATACTCCTCCGAGCCATCTTGCGGGATATCGTGAGCATGCCTCAGCAAGTTTCGCAACGCATAGCCCCACATACCTTGGCCTGCCAACCCTCCTACACGATATTCATGACCACCCAACCCAATATCGGAAGAAGTCTCCCGCCCCGAGCCCATGAAGACCTCCGCCAGACTGAGATCCCATGTGGCCGAATTCGGCGTGGAAGGATCTCCATCGCCGAGTGAGCTCAACGATGGCATTGGGGAGCCTGTAAGTGACGGCGGAATGTCCACTGTCATTGATGTAGACGCGCCTGAGGGAGGGAGGGAGATTGCCAGGAGAGCCGGGTCAATAGCGATATCTTGCGAGGAGGACCCTACATTGTTTTGTGATGCGGAAGAGCTAGGCTGTGCTCCTAAAGAGTCTGTGGTAGGTGTCGTAGACACATCTGAATCGAAGATGCCGTTAAAATCATAGGAGGCTGCATTGACTAAATTTGAATCAAAATCCAAGAAACCGAAGTCGTCGTTAGCAGAAGAGGGGGTAGACGCATCGGAATGTGTTGGAAGTCCCCATATGTTATGGGCAGGAGAGGAAAAGTCCGGTGCAAGCATCGGAAACGAATGAAGAACGTTCATCCAGTTATCAAAAAGGTTCTGGTCGACGTTCATGGCCTCTGTCTGCGAGTGACAGCTTAGAGCCAATGGGGCTCCTGGAGCGCCGGCACTTGCTCCTGTAGTGTTGCTCAAAGACATTGCATTGTCGGAACTTGAGTCAGACTTTTGGTCAGGAGTAGCGGCAAGAAGCGAAGATATTAATTGGTCAAAGGGAGTAGGTGGTTGAGGGCTCATAGCGTGGGCACCTTGGTGAACGGGTTGATAAGGTGATGAGGCTGCTGCCGTTGGCAGGACCGGTTTTTTGCTCCCATTGCTCGCATCCGTAAGAACCTCTTGCACCTGTGCTCTAGCAGCAGCAGCAGCTTCACCCTGCAGACCATATGTAACAGTGGACGGTCGATAATGTCCATGTACCTTGGGTCCCTCTCGCAGTTGTCTATGTTCTGCTTGATGTTCTGCTTGGAACCAAGCAGATGTTCGTAGTGAGTCGAATAATTGCCTTTTCGTCTGCTCATTTTGGATATACTTTTTCGTCGCCGCTTTCCGTGCCGCGCTTTTAATTACAGTAACGAGCTGCGAAATCAATTGCTTTCCGCGCTCACGTTCCCAAGTTGTCCGATAAGACTCAGGGCCCTGACCTTCTGGAAATGGATAGGGAACGTCCCAGTCAACAGCACCAGCTGGTACGCGGCTTAGACGTCTTTTTTTGGGAGGAGGGCCTGACGAGGTTGAGGTGGAAGAGAAAGGCTGGAATGTGCCGGGTGTCTGTTGAATAGAACCTGAAGGCTGAAAAGATTGGGGAGTCCTTCGAAAAGAAGTAAGGGGAGCCGGAGTAGATGGATTTAAGGCCTGTGGACCGTTTCCCGAAGCAATAAGTTTAAGGATACTTTCCAAAATGGGGAAAATGTCTTTCTGGCCGATGAGTACGGCAACAACTTCTTGAGTAGAAGGAGTGGGCAAAAGGTAGGCGTCAATATCCACGTAGTTCGACTGAGGGTGGGGGCGAAAGGCGGACGGGCGACGCAATGTTGGACGACGTTCTTCGTCATCGATCACAATGGGGTTTGATGCGTTGGTGCCGCGAGAGTGGCGATTTGTAGACAGATTGGCAGGCTTAACGCCACCAACCAACCCTGCAGTTCCTAAAAGGGCAGACTGGTTTCGCAGGAAGTTCGCAGGAACAGGGGCAGATGGGTCGGGTAAAGGGATCTCAGGAGGGGGAGGTCGAGGAGTAGGTTCCTTGGACTTGATATTCTTGCTTGTCTTTTTCTTAGGCCTAAGGCTAGGAGCTGTTGAGGATGCACGACTGGACGAAGCAATTGTAGCGGCGTTGGAGGGTATCGTGGTCGTTGATGAGGCCGGAGGCCGTTGAGGAAACTCGGTCAGAGCATAACTCAACGACAAGGCTAACGGAGTGACTGGAAGTTCAGAATAATGATGGGAACCAGGAAGTGCAATGGTCCCCACATTTTGTACAGAAGTACTCCTGCATGGCAGAGCCAGGGCTGGCGACGGTGACCTACCTCTTACGGGCGAAGGTGGAGGGGACCCAAAGAGGGAATCTTGGTCGTCCTCTTGATCTATGGACATGATCCCATCCGTATCGCATTGCATCGCACTTTGTATAAGTTATAAACAGCTGGTCTTTCCTTGTAGGAGAGAAGGGACTGTGTACCTTGTCAGCGCGAAGAATGAGAGAATCGTCCTAGATAGTCGATCTTAGACTGTCAGCTTGACGGGGTATATTAGTCGCAAAATGTGTCGCCTTCACAGTAGGTTAATGTATGGGTGAAGGATGATTTTTTTTGCTTACTTTTTCACACTAGCTGATTGTCGTCCTGCCAAAACGCGACTAAGAGAGGGATGTTTGCAAGGCGTGGCCTGCGCGTGTAGTGTTAATGAAAAGTCAAGGCCAGATTGAATAAACAAAAACACACAAGAATACTGAGTCACATTTTGTCACACAGCATCCGCGGCGCGCGCCACGGCACTCGATCGTGACAAAACGTCTTGGTGACTGTCTCTGTTCCTTACATGGGTACAGGCTGTACTAACTCTAATTAGATTCATGATATGTCTCCCCTGCCTCTCGTTCAACAACTTGTCAACTTCTCCCGTCACAATGTGATCCCCGACATTCAAGATATCCGCGAGGTAGAATCTCGTCTTCAAAGTGAACGGGAGCGACTATATCCCAAGATAAGGGAGGCAAAGTCTGTTTTGGATGCACTTCTTGTGGAGCAGGCTAGAGTTGAGAAGTCCTACCAAGCATGCATCTCCCTTCTGGCTCCCATACGCAAGCTGGCACCAGAATTGCTGAGTTATATTTTCTTACAATGTCTTCCAAATGAAGACTTCTTGGTACCCGCACAGTGTCAGGCACCCCTCCTCTTCCTCAATGTTTCTTGCATGTGGCGAAACATTGCCCTGTCAACTGCGGGATTGTGGGTTAGCCTTAGAATCACTCCGTCCGTTCCCAGAATTCCGCGAGGCATGACTACGGCGAGAATTAGCAACGCTCGTTCTGCCGTGATTCGAACCTGGTTTTCGCGTGCAGCTTCCCTCCCCCTTTCCATATCACTGGACAACTTGCTTGTCAATGATGTTATCCTCAATGCCGTGATTGAATACTCTCACCAGTGCCGCCACTTGCACTTGGGATCTGTGAGACCCCTCGGAAGGCTTCACATATCCCCAAGTACATGTTTTTCTGATCTCGAAACATTACATGTAACTCTCCAGACAGGTGGAAGTGTAACGATGCTGGTATCCCCATCATCATTTCCAAGTCTTCAGGAAATTCGATGGGTGGATAGGAACAATTACCTGGCATGGGTAATGCCACCGTTCCCTGCGCTACCATGGGGCATTCTCAAACGTCTTACATTGGCCTATCACGGTGATGCCAAAGTAGATTTACTCGTGATCCTGGAGTGTTTATCACAGTGCTGCATCCTGGAGTATGCTGAGATATGCATGAGTCGTTGTAACGCTACTCCCCGAGCACCGGTTGTCCTTCCCAATCTCACAACATTGATTCTGGATCTTGGTCTCGGGCGCCTTGATATCATCAAATATTTGACTGTTCCCAGTCTCTGTGAGCTAACCCTATATCGTGGTGTGCTTCACATTTTAGACCTTGAAGCCTTCGTTCGGCGATCTATGTTCATCATCTCATCCCTTACGTTGCGGAGGATCTTCTTTCCAACAGATCCTCCGACCTCACTCGGCGAGTGCCTCTTGCTCTTGGGCGATTCACTGCAATTTCTCTGCGTTGTTCATTCCGACCATGTGATCGGGAGACCCCAATTGGATTTATTGACCCGTACATCTGACAAGCAATATCTCTGTCCTCGCCTTGAAAGGCTCCATCTAATCGGATGTGTGGCTCCCATGCCAGAAGCTTTCTTAATGATGGTTCGATCTAGGTTACAGGGACACCGAGAGTCATCAGAGGACGCAACGCTGAAGTCCTTGCGAGTCGTTGACTTTGAGTTTGATCTCGCCTCATTACAGACTTTCAGGGACCTAGGGTTAGAGCTGATTGTCACTGAGGTCCAGGACCATCGTGACATCGACATCTGAACCAAGTGCTTGACATAACTCTCGCAAAATATGAGTGGTAGTCTGCAAATTCTGTTGTTACTTGATAACATCCTGGATGACTTATTTCGATGGTACATAACATTACACAGCAAGAATACAAATATATGAAAAATCTCAATGCATTGGGAACCTTCCAGGGATGCCTCCTTGTATTGGCATAGCTGGTATGCCTCCTCCCATACCGCTACCCATGGGGCTGCCACCCAAACCACCCACCATACCGCCCCCGCCAATGCTGCCACCACCTATACCCATTACGCCTCCCATGCTCATACCGTTTCCGCCCATACCGCCGCCCATGCCGCCTCCCATGCCGCCTCCCATGCCTACCATGCCTCCCATACTACTCATGCCGCTGCCCATGCCTCCTATACCCCCTCCGCTCATGCTGTTGGGCATACCACCACCACCCATTCCACCACCTATTCCCATACCTTGCATTCCCGACATTACCGGTCCCCCCATTGGATGCCCTGGGTCCATCATGCCCATTCCACCCATAGGGTTCATCCGCATCGGAGAGGTTCCTTCAGCACCATAAAACTGATTAGGGGGGACACTATTGAACGGCGCTCCACCTGGATGTCCTCCTGGGTATTGCCGTGGCATGGGCGGCCCACCGCGCATACCCATGTTCTGGGGCGTTCCAGGATATGGATAATTGTTCGGAGGGCCGTGGTGTTGTCTATGATGCATAGGTGAGTCGTGTCCTGGCGGCCCCATAGAGTGGTGGGAGTTAGGTGGCATGTGGAAGTCGCGGTCGCTTCGTGGCGTGTGATGTCGAGAATGGGATTGGTGTTGTTGGTGATGTTGAGGTTGCTGTTGCTGCTGTTGCTGTTGCTGCTGCTGCTGCTGCTGCTGTTGCTCTTCGGCATTTTCTGACTCTGTTTGCTTTTTTACAGCCTCTAAAAGAGGGGTAGGATCGTAGAACAAATCAGAATATTTATCGGTCAAAAACCTATCCTCCTTCAGTCAATAATTCCAGAGTGCAATAAGTTATCACATACTGTTGCGTTCCGACATCCCACTGCGGTCCTCTTTCGGCGCGGGCAGTGATCAACAAAGAGTTCCATTCTGAAGCGCTTTCCTATGCAAAGTATATTCCTTGAGTTCAGGTCAAAATACATCTGTAGGAACATAGACGTACTACGGCTTGTGCCACTTCGGGGCTGGGCTGATAGATATCTGCACGAATGTTCTTGACACGTGCTAGATTCTTAATCTCTGCACCAAGCTTGGCACCAACACGCTGCGCATTATGGCGAGGAACCTTGAGCTTGATGACCTTAACTGGTCTGCCTGGAGCCATGCCAGCCACTCGTGATGGGTAAGTTAAAGAAGAGGTTCAGAGCACGTGCCTATTCTGAACACGCTAGGCGCGTCTTTCCCACCTTCTCCCTCCTCCTTATCATCCAGTCCACAACCATGGTTAGAGGCGGGACCCCTCTGGGTATCGGTGCGCCATCTCTCGAGGCCTCAAATCAAAGCCAAATTGATGATTTGGTCCAACGAAATCGCACCCTCGAACACACAAACAAGAAACTTGCTGAACAGATTGCACTCGAGAAGGCAAAGGCGAATGAGGCTACCACAGAGCTACAGAGGCAGTGGAGGCTGGAACAAAACGAATGGCGACAGGGCTGTGATGTGCTTCAGTCCTGCCATCGTGTTGTCCAGCTCAGGAATGTTGTCCAGCTTGAACAAGAGCGCATGAACGTTCTGAAGGAGCAGGACGTAACAAGGAAGGAGAAACTTCTTCGGTTACAACGAGACTTCAGAATAACGATGTTCCAGGCGAGAGAAGCAGAGCTAGAGGATAGGATCAGAGAATTAGAGAATGAACACGGAGCAGCCGTCGCCCAGTCTCAAGCAACCGGGAGACAATATGACCAGCGGATAGCTGAGTACAGCGCTCAGCTACAGGCCAAAGACGTGGAAATCGCTGCCTCTGAGCAAGAGAAGGAGGGGCTTCAGGTGGATCTCATTCTGTACAATCTAGCAATCTCATTCACTGTATATTTAATAAAACAGGAAACCCTTGCAGAACAACGTGAAACGCATGCCCGTATCCTCGCCGACGGAGAGAAACTGCTTAGGGAGCTTGAACGAGTTACTCTACAACGTGACGGTGCCATAACCTCCCGCGATGAACTCAAGCGCAACAACGAAGACCTCGCGCGCTCCAAGGCCGAGATGCTTCGTCAAATAGAGAAATGGCAAAGTCTAGAAACCAAGGGTGGAGCTGAAGCCGAAGCTGAACGTAAAAAGCGAGTGAAGCTTGATATCCAGGTGCAAGACCTTCAAACACAACTGGAGACGGTAAGCGAAGAACACGAAAGGGCACTACAAAAGGAGAAGCGCAGGGTCGAGAAACTCAAGAAGGCAGTTGACGAACTACAGGTAATATCTATTCGTTAATCCTTGTCATAACTTAGAATCGGCTTGATAGGCTGCGTCAGAAAAGCAGGACGAGGAGAGCGAGGCCACCAATATACAACTCGCGAAAGCTGAACGGAAGATAGCAAAACTTGAAGCTGCCTTAGAAGTTAAACGTGCACGGGCTCACTCTTCACCGCTTGATAAGGTCAGTCTTCGTTGTTCGATTCTTTACAGCAAATTTAATTGAAATGTTGCTGAAGTCTATGGATTCCGCGCCACGACCATCGCCGCATGCAGAGCCATCGACGAAGCCCAAGTCTCGAGTGCGAAATAAACCATCATCCGAGTTGAACACAGCGGAGGCCGTGCAAGAGCCAGGCCCTTCGGGATCAGCCAAGGATGTACAGAAAACTATCAAAAGGCGAAAAAACGCAACCGAAAATGACACGGAGGGGTCAATCAAAGTCAAAACCAAGACAAAGGCTTCTGTTGAAGAAAATACGAGTGAAGTTGAGGAGGTGCCGCTGAAATCTAAGGGCAAGGGCAAAGCCAAAGCCACGCAGGTTTTGGATGAAGAGGTGGAGATAGTTGCATCTGATGAGCCGCCGCCGAAACCGCGTCGCAAAAACAAACGCAAGGCACCTGATGACGGGGATCAAGACGATGAGGTGACTGCTGTGCCTCTGGAACAGGCGAATGGAGCACCTCCAGGTCAGCCTAGTGAGGACTCTACCATTATGAAGACACAACGGAAACCGTCATCTCGGATGAGGAGCGCCAGTGCTCAACCCAGCCGTGACGAAGGCATACAGGCCTCGGATACTGAGAAGGAGCCAGCGAAGAAGAAAAGGAGAAAGATCAATATCTTCCCACCTCAATCAGAGCCCTTCAGTTTCGAGGCCATCGTTAGCTCTTTTTTCTCCTCGCCCTTACTGAGAACTGACCTTCCCCGTTTCCAACAGGCTGGCAGCAATTCGGGCTTAAATATTCCGACAATTTTATCACCGGTGAAGGAATCGGAGAATGTTCCTATTAGATCGACTTCTGGCAGCATGATTGGAACCATAGGCTCGATGTTGAAGAGTAGCTTCACATCCCGACGCTGACTTTGTCCATGTACTTTTATCATTGTCACACCTGATGTTATACGTGGATCACCTGTGCAACACTGAACACTGCCTTTCGGTGCCTTGCCTAACTTCGTCGTGAAAGAGACCACTTTCCCGGGTAATAAAATGACGGAGTATGCCAGCATTAAACATTTCGAAGTTGGATTGATGTATGGCAACTTTATTTAAAACAGAGACAGGGTATCAGAACGATTTCAGGTTTGTATTAAGATTCTTTCGTTGCCGAGGTTCTTGATTCTGTAACCTGGTTCTTTTCGTCCTCGAGTAAACCAAGTCGACGGAAGATGATTTCTTGTCGCTGCTGGTCGGCGAGAGCCAACCCTGTGGAGCTCCCGAACACTTCATCCATTTCCTCCAAACTAAGTCCTAAAATGATAAAAACAAAAAAATGCGGTGTCGATGAGAAGATTTTGCGTCATTACTGAGTCCTGACCTTTTGTTTCTGGGACCTGATAGATGTATGAATCAGCACTGGTATGGAATTGGTTGGAGAAAAATAATACTGACAAAAAACATGACAAACAGACCACCAAGGAAAGAAAAGGTCTGTGTTGCTGCGTCTCAACTATGATCAGTGAAACTGACAGGAATCTTACCCCGAAGAACACAAAGGTTCCAAAGCCGATGTTGTCAAGCATCGTGGGTGTAACCTGACCGACTATGCTCAGAGTCATTAGAGTAAATACATAGATAGAAACACTGATGCAGGACAAGACTAACCGATGAAGTTATTCATCTAATATAACATTGTAAACGTAATGCTCGAACAAGGCAGATCAGGTACATACCCAGTTTGATGAAGCAGCGATGGACAACCCTTTGCCACGAACGCTCAAAGGCCAAATCTGTCGAAAATTGAAATCAGCACCCCTAAAGATCAGCTGCTAGTCGATGAATACCTCAGCAACCAAAATCCATGCACAGGGCCCTAAAATGATTCGTTAGACGATAGTAAAATCAAAGGATGCTGAAAGTTGCTCTCTCTCACCCCAACTGTATCCAAAACCTAACTACAATCAGCTAGGAATGAGGCAAATGTGAGTATAAACTCACCCATCGCGAAGATCCAGACAAAGGTACATGCAACCCAGCCAGCCGCTAAACATGCTATTAGAATCTTCAGGCTGGTATACGAGCCCAATACTAACCGGCATGACTAGGTACGTGATTTTAATGTCAGACAGTATGCAAGTTCCTAAAGGAAAGCCAACCTCGCCCACGTATCGTGATAGATACCAGTGAGGACTGCAACTATGATATGGCACCTACGGCCTCGTCTCAGCACATGACATGAAGGGTCAATGCAGTCCAAGAACAACCGACGCTTACCCTGCCATCAGAAAGGCCCCTGATACCAGCACCGGTTTGCGGCCAAGCTGATCAACCCAGAGCACGGCCGGAATGGTTGCCAAGAACATTCTACAAGTATGATGATTCAGCAAAAGTGAAGGTCGGGCAATGCGGGACCATACGCAATTCCGACTACGCCGGTTGCCAGAAGCGAGATCGCGTTGCCTGTGAGGCTGAGAGACTGGAAAATGGTTGGCGCATAGTAAAGGATTGCATTGACACCGGCTAATAAGATGTGAGTAGTTGTGATACTTCGAAGCAGAATACGAACTCACTCCATTGTTGAAAAAACATTGTCCTTGCGTCTTATGAGATTGTCACGCCTTACCAGGAAATAAGCCAACTTACAAAGACCCAACAGCGACTCGGTAAAGAAGGTCTATTGCATGGTCAGAGTCACTTGCAGAACGTTGTTTGTTAGAAAGGACTGACTCCTGTTGGTCAACAAACTCAAGTAGTGATAAAATCCAAGTTTAAAGTTCGACGAGAAGCTTCCATCCTGATATTGCGGGAACTTTTCTTCGGAGGTCTCCTTCTCAAAGATATATTGTGCGCGAATTTCTCTGATTTCTAGTCAGAATGAGTATGCTCCACAACTTTAAGGACGCACAGGAATTCGATTTGGACCAGATCGGAATCAGAAGGGAGACCCCTAGCACGGCTTAAAACAGCCAACGCCTCGTCGTCTCGTCCTTGATTTACAAGCCACCTACAAGCCATAGCATTCATGATATTTGTTCGCTACACACGCAGCGTGCGTGTACGCACCTGGGAGAAAAAGGCATGAATAAAATTCCAATTCCAAGAATGACGGCAGGAACAAGTTGAAGAGCGATTGGCAAACGCCAGGCAGCTTCCCGCTGATTCACTCCCGTCCCGCCAATATAGTTTGTACCTTTTCAGACGTAGTCATTTGAATCCAAGGGCACTTAGTCGAGGATTGTCTTACCATAGTCAATCCAAAAAGAGATCATGATACCGAATGTGATCGCTAGTTGCTGTAGTGCGACAAGGCTCCCGCGAACCTCGGGGGGCGCAATCTCGGCATTGTAGAGCGGGACAGCCATGCTAAGGGACCCTACACCCAATCCTGTGACAAAACGACCTATGGGACAGAGATAAGTGTCTACAGTTCTTGAATACTAGCTTTACATGGGACGTGCCTCCATAGATGGATGATGGTGCCATTGCGGCAGTTTGGACGATGACGCCGATACAGAAAACAAGAACAGCTGAAATAGTTGTTTCAGCTATGCACCGTTAGGAGAGCTACATCAAGATAATCACCGAGAACGATTGTGTATTTTCTGGATAGTTTGTCGGCCAAATATCCTATCGAAGGTATCAGGATCAACATATGCCTTTGTATTCCGCGTCACCTGTCATGAGAACACCTGCCCAAGCGCCAAGCTCAAGAATGGATACAAGCCACCCTTTCGTCCCAGAATTGTCCACAGCCGATGCCATGCGTTGATCAAAAGAACGCATCCTGGAAAGGACGCGAATTCAGCATAAGACGGTAATGAAAGGGCTCGCATTGCACGAACGCAAGGACTCCCGAAAATACGCCCTATTATGGAGCATAAGACTGAACAGAGGGCTAAGTTTACACGCCACTCACTTGATTATAACCTGGACTAAGTGTTTACAGAGAGGTCAAGGTACAGGTAATATGTGCGAGCGCACCATATAGCCTGAGGTTGCTTTGTTGGAGCTGTATTTTTATCAACTGCAAGGAAGACTCACAGGCCACCAAGTGAAGCAAACACTGCTATTGCGAAAATCCTGCGGTTATGAACTAAGCCCGCCTACAAATATTTGAAATTGTCACAGAGGCATGAGCATAGAAAGCAGTGAGAGAGGACGCACCCATCCTGATTTTCCTGCAAGTAACTTGCGGCGTGTTGTAGCTAGTGGGCTGCTTCCAAGATCAGCGCCTCCAGCCATAATGATCTTGAAGTTGGTTGGGGGGATGAGAGGGGAATTTATCAGTCATCGGCAGGTCTGTTTTTATAGAAAACATAACGCCAATGTCATGTGTGCATACTTTGTACTCCATATCCGTTATTCCAATGGGGTACAGGAAGCCAACAAGGGGTGTTTTGAGCGGCCCGAGACTGCGATGTGGGGCAAAGAGACATGTTTCCGGGCCGTTGCACACGGCTGCGTTTGGGATACTGGGAGATTAGTAGGAGCGGCGTGAAAAGACAGGTGCACCGTTGTTGCGTTGAACAAAACGGATAACAAGCGCACGTAACTTAATTGAGTATCCGGAAAGGCCCTTCGTGGGTCGATGTATGGATAACTTGAACGCATCACAGCGCAAGATACATACCTGTGTCCAGAATCAGAAATAGGCGAAAAATCAATGAGCAACTAAAGTTGAGCGTGAAACTTGCCCTGACTTGCCCTGTCTTCTTCACTCTAATTCAACTTCAACCACATGCTACTCAGGTTTTGTATGCATGAAGCGTTGATGAAAAATGCTGTATTGCAAAAAGTTACAAACAATATTAAGTGTGTAGCCGTCATCATGAAACTCCTCTCGACGTAGAACCATCGTGATTGGAGCGATTAAGGAGGCTCTTTAGTCTTGACCAACACACAAAAGAAATGAACACCGTAACCACGTCCCATTGTCAAGCAAAACGCGAGCATAAAACGAGGCGATGTAGTGATGGTCGATGAAAAAGAATGGAAATTTTTTGCGTGACTCTATAAACAACTCCGGCAAAATCCGCTAATTTTAGATTGCCGATGCATCAAACCTTCGGCATCGCGTAAAGGTGGGTTGTTCTCTTTGAATATAATGCGAATAACGGGTTAGAAGACAGTCGTCACGTCTACTTTACTGACTCTTGCGAGCTTCAGTAACCCTTTATTTCTCTTTACCATCTACTCATATGGGTTCATCTCTCTCAAAACTCAATACATGGCTTATCGATCCTTCCGCCGCATTGCCTCGAATGCGGCTGGGTCCAGACAGTTCTCATAATCCCTTGATGGTATGTCCTTGCTCGGCCGGATAGTGTTCTTAAAGTCATATAAGAGCTTTCACAAGCTCCAATTCTTTACCTGGGATGCTGTGCATGACGACATGAGTTGGTGGCGACATCTCGAAGCTGAACTCCCAAATCTTGCCAAGATGGGCTTTACTCAAATCTGGCTGCCACCTCCGAATAAAGCCGCAGAAAAGGTGATGTTAACCGTGTGTGTAGAGTCACGTCGCTAAATAGTTGTTAGAATGGCCGTGGATACGACGCCTATGACTTAGTCAGTAACGCATTCGTGAATCTCCAAGTGAATCTCATTAAGAAGCTTTTAGTGGGACCTCGGCGAGTTTAAACAGAAAGGAACTGTTGAGACGCGATGGGGTACGAGAGATGAACTTCTTTCTGCTTGCAATGTCGCGAACAAGTGTGGCATTGACATTCTCATTGACGCGGTCCTGAACGTATGCATCTATTATCATCGGTATCCGGATGTTTCTCAGTACAGAATCATAAGCACAAACTTGGTGCTGACAGAGTGGAGAGTTTTCCAGCTATTCCAGTCAACGCAAAAAGCCGCCTAAAAGCTGCTGGATCAGAAAGAGAGATTGAGGTATATTCATACTAGGCTTTTTACCGCGGCTCTTGCTGACTGTCTTATTGCACAGGGCTGGACAGCCTTTGACTTCCCGGGTCGCGGTGAAAAGGTGCATCCTCGCTATCGACCATTGGGCATGACGAAATTGGTCTTACTATGCAACTACAGTATAGTAAACTTAAATGGACTCAGGAACATTTTACAGGTAAACTCTATTGCTTCATCAAGTCTTACCAGCGTTTATCCGTCGAGCAGGAGTAGATTGGGATCACAAAAGACGAGAAGAAGGAGTTTTTCGGCTTACAGGACCAGGACATAAGGGATGGTCGCGTCATGTTGACAACGAACTTGGAAATTATGATTACCTGCTTGGCGTAGACGTGAATTTCCACATTATATTCACTATCATCTTGACGTTTATATGGGTATTAGATTGATCATCGACACCCTGCAGTTCAGGAGGATTTCCTGAATTGGGGTCCCTGGATTTTGCAGGTGAGGTTTTTACTGTTACTTCGACCTCGGTCTAACTTTCACAGACTACTGGCGCCACAGGGTTCCGATTGGATGCTATCAAACATATAGATCGAAGATTTCTACTGGAATTTGTTGGTGTTTTCATATCTATGTTGTACTCACTTTATATGAACTTTCGTTCATTTCCAACAGATTCAATCTACTCGCAAAAGATCCGGTAATGCGAAAATGTTCGCGGTTTGTAGGTCCTCTGTTCAACCCTATTTAGTGCCAATAACGATATTCTTCCAGCAGAATTCTGGTCTGGAAAGTGTGTCTGTATCTTTACTAAAGTATCAATCTCATTCTCACACCTACCTGTAATAAGCCTCAAACTAATTCTACCATATATTCGGGCGTTCAAGGGTGAAGTAAGATATTTTTGGAAGATGGTCTACTTTCCATGTTGACATCTTTTCCTGTCTTCAGACTTCGTTTTTTGATGTTCCGTTACACATGAATTTCCATCATGCCAGCGCAACGGGTCCTAGATTTGACCTGCGGTACATTTTGAAAAATACTGTTGTCGATGTTAAACCCAACGACGCTGTAACTTTCGTCGACAACCATGAGTGAGTCTCATAATTGATGCGAGTTTGGGGCTGGCACTAAATATGTACTAGCACGGTGAGGGGCTAAATAATCGAAAAAAAAAGTGCCTGGCGTTAAGAGATAAACTCTACAGGTTGTGGGTCAGAGTTTGGAGAGCTGGGTAAGCCTTTGCCTTTATTTCATGTTTGGAATTTGACAAATCTCTGGAATCTTTAGGTGGACGGTAACTTCAAACTGCAAGCCTACGCAATCATCCTTCTGCGTGGACAAGGATACCCGTGAGTGCCGTGTGTTGGGCAAAAGGTCCGTTAAAAGATTTCCAATCTTCAGATGTGTATTCTATGGTGATTTGTATCCGAACCTCGAATGCTACAACGGGGCCGTCGGGCCCAGCCTGGCTCTCTTAGTCGAGGCGCGGAGAAAGTTCGCGTACGGACAAACTCACGACTATCCCGCTCAACGAAATTGTATTGGATTCGTCAGAACAGGAGATCTAAGTCATCCCGGATGCGCAGTCATGATCAGCAATAAGGACGGGTGAGCGTTTGCCGCGGATCTGTGTGCCCTCGTGCCTTGACATCTGATTCTGGATAGATCCGAAAGTTTTATACATACCTTGCGAATGAATGTCGGAATTGTGAGTTTTCTCGTATGTGCCTGGATATACACTAACTTCGGCAGAAATATGCGGGCATGGTCTTTCAGAGTTTCATGCAACAACATGGTCGGGTCGAAATTGATGCAACGGGATGGGGTTCCTTCTCCTGCTTTGCAAACCATGTTCAAGTGTGGGTACCATTCGAAGGCTCTTGACGGACGGATATTCTCTTTATGTGCTTTCTCTAAATAACCCAAGTCGACATAAGATAGTAATAACACCATGATAAAAATACATCTGATTGTGTTTTGAATCGAAAATTACAAGACCTGTGGCGTTATTGCAAAGTCTGTTGCTTCACGGTCAACGTAGGGCCGGAGCTGCATCTCATGGAACTCCAGCTTTTTTTCAATGTGCACGTGTGCTAGTGATGGGCGGCGTTCGACTTCGGGGATTACACCTCGACTTTCCATCGTCATGGTTGCCGCCTCGCCGCCCATCGCCAAGAGATCTTGAGAGGGTTGTTCACCATCGAACAAGACAGACGTTTCCTCAAGTGTACGCCCTGACATTTTCGTTAGTGCATGCTTTGGAAGTAAATTTGCAAGATATACGAACCTTTTGTCTCGACAATAAACGTGGCGACAAATATCAATTCGATTATCAGCCAACCACAGTATACAAGGTAGTACCACCATCCGATGGCGTCGATAGCGATGGGGTTGATAAATTGATTGAAAGCCACAGTTAACATGACAGTCAAGTTCTGAGGTTGACTCATCAGTAGGTAATAAGGAAGATTGTAATGAATATTTACCATGACAGCAAAACCCTTCGCTCGTATCTTGTACGGTAGGATTTCCAGAGTATAGGCTACGACCATTGGCGTATATGCGATGTCGTAGAAGAAGTAAAAAATAAAAATAAGCGGTATGGTGGCTTTGGCAGCGGTGGTATTGCCAAAGTTGATGTATAGCGCATTCGTTATAGTCCAGGCACCAAAAGCTTGCATCGCAGGGTTAGGTAGATCGAGTTGGGAAAGTTGCGTCACTTACTAACGAGCATGCCTGTAAGAAATGACAATAAGCAAAGGACATAGCTCAAAGCGTACAAAGAACTTGCCAGTATTGGATGTTATAAACAACTTTCGCCTACCAGCCCAGTCCACCAAGAATGATGCCATGATAGCGATGAAGAAGTTGAAAATCTAAGAAAGATGCATTTAATATGCTTTGAACAACTTCACGTATATATATATATGTATATGGCACCTGTAGACCGCCGTTGATATAGGCCTATGTCGATTGAACGTCAGATACCCGATGGAAGACTGTCGGAAATAAAATAATGATGATAAACACCTTGGTATCAGTGTCCTCGATTCCAACGCCTTCCAGAATGAGATTAATGTAATATGAAACTAGACCATTCCCGCTGAGAGTCGGGTGAGTATGTATTTAGCTACGTCGGTAAAATAATGAATTCCTTACCTCCACTGGGAGAACAGAGCAATGGCGATGATAAGTCTCATGCGTTTTCGATTGCCCGAAGTGGAGAAGAGAGACTTGAACGAGGTGCTCGCGTTGATCTCTTCTTCCAAACGAATCGCATGTCTGATTTGAGCCAATTCGAAAACGACGAGAGGATCTCGCTCATCTCCGCTGTTGGCATGATATTTGGCGAGAATGGCTGCTGCCTTGCCTTCCTACAAGGAATCTCAGCAAGCCTCTTTTGTTCAGAGACGCACAAAACCGTACGTAGCCTCGAGAAACCAAGAACCGTGGACTTTCCGGAACAAACCTGCGAGACCTGAGACTATATCATGCGTTCGGAAAAGCGAGACTTACCAGATTAGAAGAACCTGCATCAAGGGAATGAACGCTTGGACTAGCGTTGGAATTCGGAACGACCACATGCTATTTGCGGCCTGATTATATGAACCGAAGCAGACCTGTTTAAGGAGTAAGCAATGACCTGACGACATCGCAACAGATGAACCTACCCAGGCCGAAATGATGCTGCCTAAGTACCAACTTGAATTATACAACGAAGTGATTTTGCCTCGCTGTGGGTGAATTTAGACATTGATACTACTCCTTTGCGATAGACCAACCTGAGTAGGGTATGATAGCTCGATCAAAAGAAGGGGCCCAGAATTAAGGCAGAATTGGAGTCCAAAACCGACTATGAAATAGCAAGGATCAGCGTAGGAAAAAACATGCTGACCAGAGATGACGCACTAACTATCCTTGCCCCGATAAACATCCCTACAGATGTTGCAGAAGTTTGGGTCGCAACGCCAGCCAGCATGACCATGGAGCCGATGAATAGGGTTGCTCTACGACCCAAGCCGTCCGAAATAAAAGGCGCGATGGGCAAGCTCTAAGACAGATACATTTTTAAAAGTGTCCTATAATCGTATACCATTTGACTCACGACCAGACCACCAATACTTTGAGCAGCATTGATTACACCTGTGAGGGTGTGAGAAATCGATTTCTTAACGACCATGAAATTACTATTGACCGAGCGTTTTCCCCTCGGGATGACCAAAATATTCTTGCCACGCTGGTATAATTTGTAGCCCTGTGATCAAAACAAGGTTAACACGTCGGGCGCTGATGGAGGGATGGACCGCGTGACCCCTGATTTGAACACACCATTTACAAGTGACGAATCAAGGCCATTCACGACTGACGAGAGCAGTGGGAGGATGAGCCACAGGTTGAGAATGAGGATTCCTGATGATTGCGTGAGATAAATAACGGTAACGAGATGAATTGTATCAAATCACGACCATACCTCGATTCTGCCACCACGGTCCAGTGTGGATGAAGTCGACGACCGTCCATTCAGGGGGAGCCATTGTACGTTAGTCTGAGAGAAGGCTTTCAGCCGAGTCACTTCGCGCAGAGATAGAGTACAGGGTCAGGGAGTGGGCTACAAGACTGGTGCATCCGAACCCAGCTTCAAATATCCTAAAAGATATAATATAGCAAGCAAGGCAAGGCCCCATGTCCAGATGACCTGGGCCCTGGATTTTGCGTACCTCTTCATCGGTCGGTTTTCTAATTGCAGATATCGGAATATTCGCCATCAGAGCGTCGAAGCCATGATCTTTGGAATTGTCCTTCATCGCCCCAACCTCTTCGCGCACCCTGGCATAAGAATTTTACAGTTATCGCGCATATATTATGTCGGAAACCGAGGAGAACTATACTCCAGGCTCAATGAAGACCGTAAAAAGAGTATGTGGACATTAGGAGCCGTCGGGGAATTCTCGCAAGAGTGTGCGAGAATTGCGGAAAAATACTCCTCCCATCTTCTTGTGTGGGGTATTTGCGGGGTTGGCTGGGCAAAACTGACAGCCGTCGCTACCACAAGTGTTGGTAGCACTTAGTTCATGTATAGGAGGCCGGGCTAGCCCGAGTTATAGGGATGTAATAAGTAGACTCACGAAAAATGACGAGAAGGCATGACCCTGGCTTGCGGTCCCTACGGGGCCGCACTGCATCTTTCACCGTCATAGACCTGAGGGGTGTTTAGGTCAAGTTAATTTTTTGAGCACTCTCAGATTTGTGTGTTTCGTTGAATTCGTTTCATCGTGGACGCATTTGATGGTGGGCGATGTAACTGGCGGAAAATGATGCTAGGTAAGTGCGCCTGTCTGTATGTCGAGCTAAGCGGGGTTTCTGTTGTGATATGTGCCTTTTTTAAAGGACTTTATTCGATCGATAGTAGATACTTAGCGGGGCTGGTCTCTCGGTTCGGAGGCCTTTTGCTCCCCTGTCCGCAATTTTGTGCACACGAGCGTCCGCCATCGAGGAACGATGGGATTGACATTCAGGTCGATAACAGGATTCAGGGTTATGAGTGTATGTGCTTGTCGCGAACTCAAGTAAACTCATTGGGGTGTAGGCCTTAGGGTTAAACGTTAAAGATGGACCATGCTTTGCAGGCGTCATGGTCCACTGATTGCGTCCAGTTTCCAGTGCTTGGTCTGGAGGTCGTTGTCTGCCGTTGTGGGTTCGGTGATCAAAATGGAAAATACAAGTAAATGACGTTTGACATCGCTTGACGCTGCTTGACTGTGGGATCAGACCAGGTAACGAACACCTTATCAACTTTTATCAACAGTTCTGATTGTATGGAAAGCATCAAGAACTGATATCACGTCAAGTGCATGGGAGACACAAGTATTTCAATACAAGTACGTAGTACAACAATGTACACGACCCAGAAAGAAACTATGCAAAGAAGAAAACTCCACAATAACGCAGAATCCTATTAGAGGTGAGGAGCAATGAAGGTACTTGTTGAAGCGTAGGCCAACGAAGGGTCAGGTATAAACGCGCAAGACGTAGGTAAGATTTGTTCGTTAGCGTAAAAACAATGGTCCAATGTTTATTTTACGCGAAGAGCGCAACGGCAGCAGCACCAAGGAAGGCGGCAGCACCAAAGCCTGCGGCCTGGGTTGGGGCGGCGTTGCTAGATGTGGCGCTCGCGGCAGCGGAAGTGGTAGACGCCTTAGTAGCAGACCTAGGGACCAAAATAATCAAGCAACAAGGCCACATATGTCAACATCAAACTTACGAAGCAGCCGGGGTAGTGACAGTCGAAGAGGCTTTGGTAGAGGTAGAGGTGGCAGCGACAGCGGAAGTGGTGGTGGCAACGGGGGTAGAGGATGTGGTGCTAGTGGCACCAGAGGCGGAAGACGCAGCGCTGGTGTTACCCGCAGTGGTGGCAGAGGACGTGGAAGAGGGATTCTGGCCGACACAGCTGGAATCCGCTACATGGACGCATTTAAACTCTGTCCGAGAGGTGGTGCAGATGTAAACTTACTGCCACTGTTGATAGTGAAGGGTGCGGACTGAGCAACAGCGCCGGTGCTGTCACGGAGAGTGAGGCCGATGGAGGTGCCAGCAGCAATGTTCACAGTCCATGTGACGGAGGTTCCATCCTGCTCACCGAGATCGACAAGGGCAGCAGCAGAAGGCTGGCTACCAGGGAGAATGCTGACAGAATGCGTCAGAAAGAGCGCGCAATCAAGTACACAGGAGTATTGTGTACCTCTAAAGAGTTGATAGGAGCCACGTGTCAAATATGCCCTATCACAACCAATAAAAACGACTAACCAAGAAGTAAGGACCTTTTACAGTTTGTCAGATACAGTTCGCTCCAAAAAAAAAAAAAAAAAACGGCAAATAGACGCACCTGTTCCACCGGACCATGAGAGAAGAAGAGGCTGGCAGACCACAGCATTTGTGCTGAAGAAAGATGGCGTGATAAGTGATAATGGGACAGGGGTAATAAAAAGAACGAACGGGGTATTGATAGTGAGAGTCTGAGCGAGGGCAGTTGCAGCGGTGAGGGCAACAGTGGCGAGGGTGGAGAAGAACTTCATGATCTCTGCGCGTCGGGGGAAAGGAGGACGTGGAAAGCTGAGGAAGGAAGCCGTTGCCATCGCTTTATATGAACTGCGGCTTTTTGTTTGTCACCAAACATGGTGTTGCTAATTTTGTCTTCATGCGCCGCGAAATTTTGCACTTCCTATTCATCGACCAGCTGGCTAATCGTTATCCGTCCAATACATTCGACAAGTTTTGTCCCTTCCGCCCCGGTTCCTCCCTGGGGAGTCTACAAAGGCAGAAAACCTTCAATATCGCTATGATTGTCTAAGCGAGAAACGTGTCGAGATTCATGTGATGCATCTGATGGATTTCGACACCTTCAATACACCCGTCCCAAGCCCGTACGCACTAAGCAAACCTCCCTATCGAGCCCGAACCAACAGACGTGCCAGAAGACCATAATGGTCACTCGCCCACCCAATATGCATTCCATTTACATCCATTGCCTTCAACGCCATCCCAATCCTCTTCGGTGAATCAACAGTGTATGTCTTCCGTCGCTCCACATATAGTATCTTGTCGAGGCGAGCAGGCGGGAATTCACCTGAGTCCTGAAAGCCCCAGGTGTACCCCGACGGATTTTTACTTGGAAAGGTCCATGCGTCTGTCAAGTTACATCGATGTGGGAGGTCGTCATCCTCTGGAGCGAAAGCACACATACTCCCCGCAATAACGCCCCCAAGTACGTCTTCTCTCAGGCGCGTTGACAGTACTCCCAACTGTAATGCTCTCATGCGTACTCCGGGGAGCGTCGACTCCAGCTGCGTATTGACCATTCGCAGGACCATCTCTTTTGGCGCATTCGCTTTCGGTGAGGTAACTTTTACATCGACGATGACCGCGCTGCGTCCCGCATTGGTGCAGCTGAAATTGAGGATGCCGGCGTTGCCGACTGCGACTGTGCGTGTAACGAGCGTGACGTTGCCGTACTCGCGCGGCCAGTCGGACGTATCTCTCGGCGTAAGGACGAAATGCTTTCTGACCCAATGGTCGTCGAGAAGCTCCGCGAGAGCCTCTTTGTTCACCTCCTGAAACATAATACAACATGCTACTGGGTCCTGTCCGTCGGTGCATCGGAATACGTATGTCTCGAGATGGCGAAGGGCATAGTGCATCCGCTGCTTTCCATAAGGGGCGGAATGATCGAGGTTCCATGACACTAACTGTAGACTTGAAGGATGATCCGTTTGTGTATCGTATTTTTCAGCAGAGATATGTCTCCATCCGCGTCTCGCTGGGCGATAGTTGTAAATTTTAGTTTGTTTGAATATACTCGGTTGCTCATCCTGGAAGGTAACTCCATTGTGCATGGTGTAGTCGACAGTAGGCAGTAGATCAAAGGCGTGTCTGCGCGATGAATGTCTGAATCCGGACGCGAGACCTTTGTTGCCTGCGATATCAAGGGATGGGGGGGTTCGGGACTTGCAATACCAAGGCTATATGAGAATCAGAAGAAGCGCCGTGGCAAAAGCGTGGAGCGGAGATAACACCCTCCTTACATTAGCAGGGAGCAAAGTGATAAATAAGTCTATCGATGTCGGAGGAAGCAATAATATTTTGGTTCTGATAGCTGATCACGAGAACGTCGCTTCGCTAACATGAGGCAGGTGAGCTCCTCCTTGTTTTGCTGCGTTCC
Source organism: Tephrocybe sp. 10521TJB (assembly GCA_018221635.1). NCBI lineage: Eukaryota > Fungi > Basidiomycota > Agaricomycetes > Agaricales > Lyophyllaceae > Tephrocybe > Tephrocybe sp. 10521TJB. The sequence goes on along the minus strand of JABAJS010000010.1, from coordinate 35,694 downwards.
CAAGATCAACCCAAGGCGTAAAATAACTTGGTCGTTTAGCGCCCACGCTGGAATTACGGTGCCATGGACCGAGCGGATTTTATCCATTAATTCCGAGTAGATAGAACATGATCAGTACTACAACTCTGACTCTGACCGGGAGATCTTCTCCTTGACCTCTTCAATCTTCTCCTCAGCAAATGCACCAAGAATGTTAGCTTTGATCTTGATCTCGTCCAGCTTTGAGGGAGCAAGGCCCTTCTTTTCCAGAATCTTCGCCAGGCTATAAAGACGTAAGATGCTTCAGCAGGTGTCTCCCTGGTTTGCCCGATGTACACGGCTTACCGAGAGGACTCCTTCTGGATGTATGCATCACTCCCATTCACCACCTTCTCCATAACGCGGAGGTAATGCTTCGACGAGGCGCCAGCACTTGCTGCAAGCACGGAAGCCTCCTCGAAGATCGAGTTCCTGGCTTCAACTCCTGCAGAAAAGAATTTACTAGCCAGAGTATCCAATTCGGGGAGACGGCCAGCCTGATGTGATAGGGGTTAATACATAGCTCAATTTAGTTGCACGTCCAGGTTGCGACATCGGGGCCTAGACTTTGACCCACCTGATCAGTCAGACCTCCACCGACCGCACGATGGGTTCCACATTTCTTGTTCAGGAAGGCTACGAAATCTGCCTCTGTGCGGCCAGATTCGTAGGCAGTGGGTTCCGTGTCATCCTTGGAGAAGAATTTAATAGTGGGGAAGCTAGAGACGCCGTATTTTTGGGTCAGTTCAGCGTTTTTCTTGTCATCTCCGTCAACATTAGCAACAATGCACTGGAGGATTAAACATCAACATTGTGAAGAAGAAAAAATATGTATATATAACAATGAATACTGACGTCACTTTCTGACTTGAATGTGGCAGCAACTGCGGTAGCAAAGTCAGGGTAAATGCCACAAGGAATTCGGTGATAATTACGCACCTGCCTCGTATGCAGGCTTCATGTTCTTGCAGTGTCCGCACCAAGGAGCCTAATGCCAACCGTCGGTCGTAGAAAATACGTGGAAGAAGCTGCCTACAGTAAAGGATACAAGGACGTTTTTTGAGGTATCCTTCGCAAAACATTAGAGCGCGCAATCATGCATTGTCATCTCACATACCAGAGCGACTTCATCGAAGTTGTGAACATCCAAAATAGTAGTGGCCGGAGGAGGGGGAGGCTTGATATTTGACTTGACATTCGATTTCTGGGTAACACTAAGCAGACAAGTTCAGCAGAGGCGCAATAATCAGGAGTTCCCCAACGTACAATGCTGCGAGGCTGTCCAGATCGCGTCCGGACTCGTACGGTTCAGGCTTTCCATCAGCATCGAACCACTTCAAAGCTGCACACACTCGTTCAATATCTGAATAACGCGAATGAGAAATGAATACACACTAGGGAAACCAGTAACCCCGTATTTCTGTCCAAGTGCCTTGTCGCTGTCAGCGTCGACTTTAGCAATGACGACCTTGTCCTTTGCGCCTACAAAAGCATCCGCAAGCTGCTCGTACACCGGAGCGAGGTTCTATGACAAACACTTTAGTCACTCAACTTCCCCGCATGAGAACAGATATCACCTTGCAGTGTCCACTAGAGGAAGAATTCAAAATCAAAGTCTCAGCATGTATAGTCTAGGCTTACCACCAAGGTGCAAAGCTAAAGAATAAATGTTAGAATGAGCAAATACATAACAATGCGCAAGGACTGACAATTCTACGAGACCGGGCTTTCCTTTGCCAATGACATCGTTGAAATTAGCAGAAGTGAGGTCAATAACGTTTGACGCGCTGACGCTTGCTACCAGCGCAGCAAAGAATGGTAGAGAAAGCAACATAGTGGAAAGTCGATGACAGAACGTTCGCTGAGCACTTGAGACTGACGTGTCGACAAGAAATGTTTGATCGGTGACCGGTCATTGCCGATTAAATATTCCAGGTTCGGTGAGATTAGATAATATGCCCGAGGCTCTCAAAATTGACTTGTCAATCCATCATGAGGGAATCAGGCTACCGTGTGTAGCTATGAAGACATTCCCACTGTCATTTTCTTGAATCTTTGTGGAGAGGTAGCTTGCTCGAAGTCGAAGCTGACTGATCAAATATGAGCCACGTGGTAGGAGCGATCCGGTTCCGACAAACTTTTATCGACCATCTTATCAGGGGAAAGTCAACCGCTTGGCAACTTGGTTAGTAATTCTTGGCTCATTTTACTCAGCAAAGGCTCCTGTTTATATAGCCAACACAGTACAGGGGTACAACCCATAAACTACAGAACTACCGCGTCTCCGATCCCCCATCATGCCTGCTGAAAAAGTTTACGACGAGGAAGAGATGGAGGAAGAGCTCGACCAGGACGAGCACTTCATCTCCCAAGACGATATTCTGGAAGAGCTCGGAGACGACGGAGACGAGCCGATGGACGAGGACGAGGAGGGCGATGAGCTAGGGGACCTTGGTGCCGGCAGCTCCTCTGGCCCTGTCACCAACAATTCGGTCCAAATCTTCCCGGAGCACCGCAAATCTGTCTTCGCAGTCGCAGGGCATCCGACGGAACACCTCGCCGTCTCGGGCGGCGAAGACGATCTTGGCTACGTGTGGGACATTGCGGACGGAGAGATCATTGTCAAACTGACAGGGCATACAGACAGCGTTACCTCTGTGGCGTGGAGTTCAGATGGAGAGATGGTTTCTACGGGAGGTATGGATGGAAAAATAAGGATATGGAGGAGAGTAGGAACGGAGCATTACAAGACTTGGGAGTTTCTGACAGAGCTGCAGGGTCCAGATGAAGTCATGGTGTGTCTACCCATACCTTGAGTTGAAAGCTGGGCTGAATCGATTCACAGTTCCTCAAATGGCACCCAAAAGGCAATGTCCTCCTTGCAGGATCCAACGATTCGACAGTATGGCTGTGGCAATGTACGTTTCCCCCATCCAGATCTTCGTTGCCAATTTTCACGATCTGTCCTCAGTACCCTCTGGGAACACAATGCAGGTTTTCGCAGGCCACTCTGGTCCAGTAAACTGTGGCGAGTTCACACCAGATGGTAAGCCTGATGCTTGAAGTATCTTCTCCTTGTCTAACGAAGCGACCCAGGCAAACGAATTATCACCGCCTGTGCGGAGGGGACCCTGATATTCTGGGACCCCCGTTCGCCGACACCTATCTTTAAGCTGACCGCCGAGGACGCGCGATTCAGCCTCGATGGTGTCACATCCCTAAAAGTCAACCCTTCGTCGACACTGGCCGTCGTTGGTGGTGCTGCTGGTGACGTACGCGTCGTTAGCCTCAGCAAGGGCGAAGTTGTTGGCACACTCGGCGGCCACACAGAGGGCGAGAGCATCGAAGCGGTCGAGTTTGTTGATATTCCTGGGGCTGGTGCTGGCGCGGGTGTTGCCATCACTGGCGCAACAGATGGGAAGGCATGTATATGGGATCTCAGCACTATGCGGTTACGAGCTACGCTTGAGCATACGGTGGGCACACCTTTGCAGTTAGAGAAAATGATTGTGCTGAAAAAGAATTTATTAGGATGCGATTACGAAGCTGCTCACGCACCCTGCTCCCAAGGGATACATGGTCGTCAGTGCGTCTGCAGACAAGACTCTGCGGACGTGGGATGCGCGGACAGGCATGCTCCTGCGGGAACATACGGGACACAGAGGGCCGGTGCTTGACGCATCGCTTGGATTGGAGGGTTCTGTTGTGATCAGTGCTGGAGACGATGGATTTGCGCTAGTATTTACAACGGAAGCTGTAGAAGAGGAGGATTGATTGGATATATCCCGTAGATAGAAAAAAATATACATAGTTGAAGCTGAATCAATCAATTCTGTTTGAGAACAGTCATGTTGAACGTACTCCGCCTTTCTTTTGCACGTCGCCTGCCTCAATCTCTCCTGATAACACGCCGCACGTTCACTGTCTCCGCCAACAACGCCGACGACCTCTCCGAACCTCCTAAGGCAAAACCAAAGGCAACCACTCCCCTCCGTCGCTCCGCCTCCGCCTCCCTCCCAATCCGTTCAACGCGCACTCCCACCCGTAGCGACATCCAGACTGTCTTCACTCTTGCAACAGCAGAGCGCTACATCCTCTCTCGCCTCCGCACTCACCCCGACCTCCCTGCGCGTGCACAGGCCCTCAACGAGGCTCTCTGGATACCAAAGTGGGGCAAGCCAGGCAAGGAGGGCGAAGTATTTGTATTCTCTAATGGCAGCTTCGTCTGCTGGGGTCTGGCCGAGCCTGAGGCCCATCGCTTCGCAGCCGAGGTCATCGACTATGCTCCGGGTTTCAAGGTAGCACCCCTCGCTGATGCGGAAACTGAAGAACTAGAGTTCGTCGTGGATCCTATCGAGTTGAGTGGTACGTATTGTCTCTGTGTGGTCTGTGGCTCACCTTTGAGTGTTCAGGGATACACGACTACAGGGTGACCTTATTATCCTCGGCCAAACGCCCCCGAGTTCCACACAGGCGTCTTTCAAAAGCCTTCCGCCTATGGTCTTCCCTGAAGAAACCCTTCTAGCGCGATATGCGTACTCCCAGGCCCTGTCACGTTCAACGGCATTGTCAGCTCTGGAAGTTTCTCTGGACGAATACCTGACGTCCATGGCACAATTACCCCACTCTCTAATCAAGACAGGCAAACCCGGCATGGGACGGACGGCACTCATCAAAAAACTAGGCGAACTTATGAAATTCAGGCAAGGACTCAACCTCAACCGCGAGAACTTTAGCGACGTGCCGGATTTCTACTGGGCGGAACCAGAACTTGAACGTGCGAGCCCTAACTCAATCAACATTCGGACATTACTCAGTTCTTTGAAGGCATTTTTGATTCCATGACCGACGCTCTGGACGTCAAGGAGCGTACCGCCTCTGTCAACGACAAAATTACATATGCTGCAGAGGCCCAATCTGTCCTACGACAACTTTTAACTGAGGTATAAAGCCCTTGTTTTCTCTCTGCACTAATTCTCATTCCTCTCAAATCAAGTCTTCGACACATTCAATGGAACTAGTCATCATCGCCCTCATTGCTGTCGAAGTAGTTATCGTACGTCCAGTATTGAGTGTCCTTCGCGTCAATTCAACTAAAATGCCATGATGTCTAGGCAATCATTCGGGATGGCCCCGAACTCTGGGAGATGCTTGTCGGCAAAGATGAAGAAAAACACACTAAAAAAGATGACCTTGTTCTAAACTAACGCACTATACACATAGGAACCCCCACTTATTATTTTACATCGTATCTATACACATCTATAATCGCATAGTAGCGAACGCACACCGTACGCATCACCCCCTTCCACTAGATCTTCCATCTATCTATGCACATACTATTGTCATCGTCCCGGGAATATAATCAGATTTGTACAGTGATTTTATCCCCTGTCTTATATTGCGCCACATCGATAGTGTTGATAGTTACATAGGGCTCACTAGCATATCGGAAAAGTTGTGAATTCAGAAGCATGATATTAAAAATATACAGGGCGCGCCGACTCTACATGATAAAAATCAAATCGAAAGCCACAACCCGGATAACAACAATCGAAGACTCTTCACTGGAACGCTTCATCGAGTGCATTGTACCTTTGAGAGGCCAGTTAGCGACTCCCACCCTTCAAAAAACCATAGGTGAAACTCACGCCGGGCACAGAGCTTCCCAGGCTTTGCTCGGCTTCGTTTCCTCGCGAATAGTTGCTGGATCAGTAACCAGAACAGTGGCAAGGCCTGCAAACTTGTGCCAGAAAATGTGACAATGGAAGAACCATGGCCCTAAAAATTCCGTCGTCAGTGTAGGGTCATGAAAGAGACATGTACAAGGCTCTGTACCGGCGTTGTCAGTCCTGAAGCGAATGGTAGTTCCACTGCCTCCAACACCGACGACCTGTCAGGATATACATGGGCAAAAGCAAGGGTGGCGCAAACTTGAAGGTGCTTACATCACGACGGATAGGATTCAGTGTGTTAATGTCGGGAGAGGACATGGATTTCACGACCCAGAAGTTGTTCTATAACGAAATTTAGAAGAGCAACGAGGAAGACAGAGCGTAAACCCCCTTACACCATGCAGATGGAGGGCTTGATTTGATGGCACAGGTTAGCGAAGACAATATATGTAGTACGAAGCTGGTACATACGATGTGCATCGTCGTCGTCGCTAGCAGGTGACAAGGGTTCAGTCAAAGCTTTCGGTAGGTAGATGTATCCCACGTACGTAGCCGGGAAAGATATTTCAACTGTTTTATGAGCGGGAAGAACAAAGGTATTCTCCGTAACGTTGAAGTCCGCTTCCTGTGTCGCGCCATCGAAAATTTGGTTAAGGGTTGGGACCTTTGGAGCTACGTAGGATACATTGTTGACGTTCCAGATGGCGGCGCCTGCAACCTGGTAAATGATAATTATACAGTCGTATTCAGAGGCAGCTTAAGCGTGCACTTACAACCGTGAGGTCCATGCTTATGTTAATATCAGCAGGGGGTACCTGAGGTTTCATATGTCAAGTCCAGGATGATGTCCAACAGAAGGCCATCGAACTTACGACAGTGGGAACCAGAGGCTATACCCAAGCGACAGTAAGCGATTGACTGCGCGGAACTAAAACATCCATATAATACGTACACGAAGATCGGCTTCAACAAGGCTGGTACCGTTTACGGGGCCAAGCGTCCATGGAGTGATGGGTTCGTCAATCGGCGCGCCCTTGTAGCGGATGATAGAACGAGTTAATGTAGCGTTTTCTGGAGGAATTTCAGAATGGTTTGAATGGGAAATTTTGGAAACCTTACGGTGTAGATTACGGGCAGCGGCACCACCGACGAAGGGAGCGTTGAACCAATAATTTGCCACCGGTTTATCAGCCTTGACCTGCATAGTCCGAAGCAGTGAGACTGAACGGAGTGTTCGGGAATAAAACAAAGGTTACATACGACAACAGAGTAACGTTGTCCAGCCAAGAGATCAATCTTGTCAACAGTGTGGGGAATAGTTTCGACGCCATCTGCTTCGATGATGGTAAGCGGATGGTTGTCGATCGACACCGTGAATACATTGCGGGCAGACTGGTTGATAATACGGAATCGGTATCGCTTGCCGGAGACAACTTCGGTCACAGCGAAGGGGACCTCTGGCCCGCCTTGGAAGCGTCCGATACCATTGACTGTACCGGAGTCCGAGATTGGAACAACTCCGGTCGCCGTATAACCTTGAAGAAGACTGGGTGTAGGATCTTGCCACCAATCGCCTTTGCCTTAAGTTAGGACTGGTTTGAAATAAGTCGAATGTGAATGGCTTCACCGAGTTGAAGTATCTATGAGTTCGATTGATTGGTCAGTGTCATACATCAATTCGAGAAGAAAGCTTGTTCGTACAGTGTTAACGTCGTCTATGTCATATAAATGGCTCAGAGGGTCAAGAGGATCTGAGTGGTGTCATCATTCAACGCTGGTAGGACTCAGACTATGCGTTGTACGGACCGTAGACAATAAGGGCGCCACGAAGACCCTAGGAAACAGAAAATTGAAAGTCGTTTAGCACTTCCATTCCAAATCAACCAGTAAAAGCGTACATCTACGTATTGAACACTCAATTCACTGTGAAGAGGGATTTTCGGTGAATAAAGCCAAAGATAAATCGTCACCCACAAACCTGTGGTACCAGAATGTCCCTATTTGTTCACCGAGAGGCACTTCATAGGTATAGCTGGCCCCTGGTGCGATCGGACAAGTAGTGACAAAAGCAGAACCTTCATTGTAGGCATTCTGTGTAGTCTGAAAGATACCATCGAAGCTCTGATCAATTATTTTCAGCAAATATCTAGCATAAGCAGAACTCTAGAGGTACTCACGACTGCAGTACTGCGGCGCATGGTAGAATCGGTCTTCGTACGTCATATTATCAGCACATGTCAAAAGCATGATAATTTGAAAGCATCCTGCTTACCAGCTTGTTATTCACAGTGACTCGAAGTGTCTGTCCTTTGAGCGCTGTAATGGCAGGGCCAGGGTACCTATATTCCAAAATTACAAGGGATCCGTATTTACAGAACCAAACTTACTGCCCGTTTGCTACAACAGTACCTAATGGCGGCACGTATCAGAGACAATCTTCAAGTACGACGCCAAACAACACTTACTCCTGAGTTGGCCATCTGGGGCCAGATCCTTGTTAACGATGTCGAGAGTGACCGATTTGATACTCGATGTAACACCTGCAGAAGCAGGGTGGGGCCGTAGGATGGCTAAAAGAACAGCGGATGCCAGGAGAAAATGCATGCTGAAATACTTGGGTGGGCTCTTTCGATTAGCTGCCTTTTATCATCCTTAGACTGGTGCATAAATTCGAGTACGCGATTGGTGGGTTCGAGTTCTTCAAACTATCGTAGACAGAGACATCATGGGGTATGTGCCATTGGCAAAGGCTGGTATTTGGATTGGTTGAACCGTAAGAAAACGCGACTTTCTGGGTTTGCGAAGAATGGTGTGAGTGCCAAGCACCGCGATTTTGCCGCGATAGGGTAAGTGGCGACAGTCAACTGCAGAAGTCCTTCCATATGCCCAGAGATGTTGGAATTGAAGGGCGAATAACGACTTGGCGTGGAAGGTGCCGTGTCATTGGTGAGGCAGGTTGCCAAGGAAATTACAAACCACGTATAGTTTTCTTCTGTCGGCGGTATGGACGTAGTGGATGTCTCTGCACTTTAAATTGGTTTGAAGCGCATCGGGCCAGCCAGTGATTTGTCTGTGCACCAAAACGGCCATTAACTGTTAGTAATACTAACAGATCGATCACAGGTGACAAACGATGACAGAAAACAATGTGCAAAGGTCGTAGTTCAGTTGGGCCATACGACTGACATTCGTGGACGCGATGCGATGTTCGGCCTTCATAGAAGTCACGGCCGTACAATATACAAGTCACAAGGTGAGTTTTAAGGTCAAAGCATGGGAGTGAATCTTGAAATCATAGATGGTTTTCAGCGTGATTAGTCTGTTCATCTCGAAAGAATCTACCACCAGGAGGTGGGAAATAATGCAGAATATTCACAGGTAGTGTGGTGGTGTCGAGGTAGAAAATGTTGAGAAAATGGGTCTAACCTGGATTGATATCTTTAGACATGATTCAAATTCTTGTGAGTGAAGCGTGACACGCCATTCTTCAATATAATGACTACTCGAAAGTCCCCACAGCCGCATAGTCTCCAATGCAGACCTATGATAATTTCTTTGAGAGTGAGTTAAGAGGTCCGAGTAATGAGGATGATGACGAAAGACGACGTTTCATAGATCTTTCAACGTTTCAACAATCGTTTCATGCATTTTATTAGAACTCCGACCACTACCAGAAATGATTGGGAGCTGCTTAGCGCGCTCGAAGTATGGCTAGTACTACTAACACTCATCGCCCTCGCCAACATGTTTTAATCCCTCCACCTCCGGTCCCTCCACGACCCACACATCGTCCAGGGCCCAGCGATCCTGCAATATCTTTCCCCTCCTACTCAATAGAAGTAACTCCTCCACCATACACTGAATACGATGAAACCCCCGCTTTCAGTACCTGGGATGATATCTCTCCAGATACTCCGCGTCAACGGGTACACTCTATGGATGGATCGTCGCGTCCTTTGGGAAGAGCACTGAGTGCTGGGGCCACAAGTGGCAACAATATTCAGATGGCCTTCCCTGAACCTCAACTATCTCGTTCCGTATCTTATAGCCCTGTACCTCCGCAATCGAGAGCGCGAACACGTTCCCATGTTGGAAATATGCCTACCCTACACGCTCAACAATCTGCTATTTCTCTGGCATCAACAAATTCGTCATACTATCAAGACCATGACAGTGATCCCTACGAATCAATGTCGGACGAGGTATGGCTGTCCAAAGGTGCCTTGATTTGGCAGAACATGTTCTGATCTGGCTTTCAGCACATTCACGAGGCCGAACACCTTTCACAGGAGCTCTCAAATTTGTCGTGGGTAACTTCTGCTGCTCATTGACATAGACGTCATACAAACGGCATAAATTAGACTCAGTTCTGAAGAAGCTCTTGGACGATTTCAAGCCGGACAACTTTCCGAGATTGATCAAGCCTGGCATCGACTTGTTCCACCTGAGGCTAGAGAAGCGCTGGGAGAGCAGGAGGTCCAGAGGCAGTCTGTGCTGTTTGAGGTCTTTAAAGCGGAGAGAGAATACGTGGCCGATCTAGACGCCATTGAAGATGTTTGTTCCGCCACACTGAACCATCCAATGTTCTGACTATGTCCAGGTTTTCATCAAAGGGCTGGAGAGCGCATCTCCTCCGATCATTCCGCTACAGCACCTCCAAACATTTGTGGATCAAGTATTTGGAAACCTTCATCAAATATCGGACCAGCATCGCCGCCTCTTAGAGGAGCTGCTTGCACGACAGCGAGAACAACATCCTCTGGTGCAGAGTGTTGCTGATATCATCCTCAACGGTGAGTCCTCTCTGAAGTATTGATCCAATCTATTCTCACCTGCGAGGTCCAGCCGTACTTGTGTCAGAATTCCGCTCTGCATACGAGATATACATTAAACACTATCCGCTTTCCGAATCCTTTCACCGCACTGAATTGAAACGCAACCCTGCATATCAGCAATTCATGCAGTCTGTGTCATTGGATCCACGAATACGGAAGCGGGATCTCATTACCTTCCTATCGCGACCTGTCACACGGCTCCCTCGCCTTAATCTTGTCCTAGAACAAATTTTAAAGCTTACGGACAAGAAGCACGAACATCCCGACCTAGAAACGCTTCCCATCATCCTGGGCATCTTGGGCGACTTTATCAAGAGCACCCAACCAGGAATCGAGGCTGCGGAAAGCAAAGTCAAGTTCTGGGCGCTGTGCGAGAGCCTACTATATCAGAAAGGAGAGATAATCGTGCGTTCAACGTAATTTCCTTACATGTCAATGTGACCCCTGATTTTTGTGGGTAGGATATGGACCTTTATGACGACAGCCGGACATTAGTGTACTCTGGTCCCCTTACCCGTCTAGGTCGTTCAGAATCTGGATGGTCCGCTCAAAGCATGGACCTGACAGGGTCGCTTTTGGACCATTACTGTCAGTAGAATCTGTGATTTCCTTCTCATGAAGCTGCTTACCTATCATATTCAGTCCTTCTGACTAGGGATGAGAAAAAGGCAAATGGCTCAGTCCAACGGCATCTTGTTTCTCGAGTACGCCACTGATTTATATCAAAACTAATAACGTCGCTGAGCGTCAGGATATATAGCCTCTATCCCTCTCCTACCTCCGACTCGGCTCGTTTACGGCCCCTGCTGAAGCGCACAGAGCCAAATCAGAGGATGGTCGTCTATTGGATAGCTTCCGAACTTCGACTGTAACTGTATACCCTTTTACCGTTTATCATGCATCCGGCAAATCCTCGCGACGCTATACCTTTTATGTTGCGTCTGACGGTATCAGGAAACGATGGCATTCTGCGTTCGTTGACGCCCTCGGCGTGCACAAGGCACGGCAGGACGGAAATATGGTACCGAAGAATGCCCCGGCACTCTGATGTTTTCTGATGCGTATGTCATACAGTGGTTTTATGAGCGGCTCTTGACAGACCGCTTCTTTCGTGTCATGGGACTTCATGTCGCTTACGGTTCTAATCCTCGTCTATCTGGGAAAGTCACCTGTGCTGTGACATTCAGTGAGTGTCACGGTGTGCTTTCTTCCCAAGATTTAAACTCACTATGTCAGTGAATGGCGGCAAAAAGTTCATTGCTGTCGGATGCCAAACAGGAATCTACGTTTCGGCTTCGGGTTTAGAAGGTAGGAATGCGGATTTTCTGACTCTAATCTGAACTAAGTTTTCTTTAGAATTCCACAGAGTGTTCACGTATACCAACCCAAGTGGAATGGCTGTCATACAGTCTGTTGGGGCAAAAGTCTACAACAAGTTCATCATTCATACAGATGGATCACTTCTTTCATATTCATTAGATGTTGTTGCGCAAGCAGCTTCAGGCAATGTTCAATCCTCGAAGACGGTCACGGATACCATGGAACGAGTTGCAAAGTATGACATGACAGTCGTTTTCTTCAAGCACCTACCGATCGGGGAACGCCAGCTAAGTGAGTCGCCCATGTAACTCCTCTATACCCCTCGTTTAGCACCATCCAGTCATGTTCACGTCGAAGAGACGTCTCCAAACGACTCTTGATCTGCACGTTGTCGAAGTAATGCCCTCAACCCACCCACCCACCGCGGTGACACCCCAACGATCTAATAGCAATTCAACGCGCGGGACTTCCTTTAAACCCTTTGGCGAGGCAAAACCTTTCACCGCCCGCTTCTTGCATTATTCTGACGCCTTTCCAGTTAGGATACGTCCCTCGAGATGCTTACGACATATGTCCCCTGACGAAAACTGCTGGTATCTGCTCGGAAAAAGGGATAATCATTGTTGACCCCACAAAGTACGCATCAGTATATTTAGCCAGCACATCAAATACATATGCTTCTCTTCCACTAGCCCTACCTCGGCCAAGTTTCTTGTGGTCCCAGATCTAGGCGAATCTAGCACGTCACCCTCAGTGCATGGGCTGAAAGTTCGGCTTGAGGGGGCCAAGCCTCTAGGCTTGGTACCGTTAGTCGGCGGCGCACGATCAGGGGGAAATGAAATTCTCGTGGTTTACGATTGTGAGTCTGTACGCGATACCTCTTGCATTACAGTCTTTCACAGTACTCCTTAGCGGTTGGTTGTTACGTCACAAGGCAAGGCAAACCATGCCGTTCAGCTGGATTCATCAAATGGGAAACGAAAGCGACTTCGTTCGCCTATCGAGGAAATCATGTCATCCTTTTCTCGCCGCAGTTTATCGAGATTCGAAATATTACCTCGGGGCAGATCGTACAGGTTATTGAAGGAGCGAGCATTCGTTTACTGCACGCGGGTCGCAATGAGGAGGTTCTCGTGGCGATGCGAGGTAGTAAGGATGATAAAGAGGGGACTAGCGAGAAGATTGTGGAGCTAGCGGACACGTCTGAGATATCGGTCGCTACGCCAGTGACTGCTCATCCGTTTGCATGGGACGAATGGGATATGTGAACTCTATTCATATGTAATTTATTCACTTATCATTATTTTATATGAGTATTGACGAGATTGAACATGAGTCATTTCTACCTATAGGTAGAGAAAACAATTCAAAGCGAGGTATACCCTGGTATATAAAGTGAGCTGTAATCTAAAATTCTAGTTAAAAAAAAAAAGCGTTCAATGAGTTTCTGGGAGTTCAAGCGGCAACAGGCTCTACATTCAAGGAAACCTGGACAGGTTCTGGGTTAGGATCCTTTAAGTCAGTTTCTTGGGCCTTGTGAGCCTTAGCCGGGGTCGTCGCTCCACTTTTATACTCCCATTCCTGAGCTCCCACCATCCCGCCCAGAGCCCTCCATTTTTCTAGCCAGCTAAGCCGTCTGGATTCGCATAAATCGACGAGCGCAGGCCAATACTTCTCATGCTTGTAGCTGAAGTCACAATCTCCTCCCCACCACTCGGACATGACCATATCCCCTTCGAAAAGCTTATCTTCCACAAGCCGAGGATTAAATTTCATTTTCTCGCGAGAGACAGGGTCGATGAACGGGGTGATGAGTTTATAAAAGGCATTGAGGAGGAAAGGCACATTGAGGATCAATGCGGCACCGAGCCTTTCGGGGTAGTGGTCTTGAAGAATACTGAGGACTGTTCGTGCTACACCCAAGGAAGGGTTTTTTGCTTTGTCTCCATAATTGACAAGGAGAGCCAGTTTCCTGACGATGCCACTGAGATCGAAATAAGACGCTAGGGAGGATCTAAACTCACTCAACGCCAGGTCCCATCAGGTCAATGGTTCTTTCTAGCATCCATACCGTGAATTGAATTTGGCGAGTGGGCTCATCTGTATTCTGACGGCTAGGGAATAGATATAACGCTGGCCTACCGCAGACATCATAACCTAGCAGAACTTGTTTACCAGTGACAGCCTTAAGAAAGATTGAGTTGCGAGATAAATGCAGGAGAGAATGCCTTTACTTCAGGTTCAACATGGCTATCTGAAACGATATCGTATATTCCATATTCCCTTCTCCACTTCAAAGTTGCTTCTAAGCGCGTGATGGCTGGCGCTGGCGCCTTCCACTTCACAGCGCGAAGGTACCTGTAAAGGTGTAAGTAGGTGATCCAAATGTGGGGTTGACGCAACAAACCTGAGGAGACACTCGCGAGAAAGCCAGAATTTTTCGGCTTCGATGAGTCCACTCTTTTCCTCGATGCCAGGTATAGAATATGCAGGGTCGGAAAAATGCTCGAGCATCGTATTGTACATATTCTGCTGGACATCGGAGAGACTTGCGCTTGGGTCGGCGTCGAATATTGTAGGAGGGAAGATAGGTTCATAGACTTTTTCTGACATAGCGGTGAGAAGTGACAGCGACGTCCCGAGGAAGACCGGACGAGATTTCTATATATCAGTGGCTTTTATAATATTAAAATCTGATCTATACCTGACCCGGCATCAAAAGTAGTTCGCGACGAGGAATTTTAGTGAGATGTTTAGAGCTCGTTCTGTGACAGCATTATTTAATGTGCCCTATATATATATATATATATGTCCACAACTACATTTGGTGCGACACTCTCTCGTGTTGCAAGATTATCTCCTTTCCCACATCGATCTTGTCGCCTTCAACCAACGACTACTCACTCGCGACGCAGGGTATTCTCAACCTCACCAGTCACTACAACAAACTTGACCCGCATTGGCATGTATCCCCCGATCCAGCCATACCTTACTGGTAATCTAAAGGTATCTGATATACATACCCTCTAGTAAGCACTTCATCGGTCATGTAGGTGCAAGTGGTGACTGTAATACCTTTAGCTATGAGGCGTGCGGTAACAAAGAAGGGACCCCAGGTGCGAGGCTGCTTGAGCTGAACCTCGTCAAGTAAACATCAACTGATTGGGAGATAGTTATTTTCCTCCACGGTGGGATCTTCTTGTTAATTACCACCATAATCTGTGTTAAGCTGACCCTACGATTTAGGAGGACCAGGTGGTGGCATTGATGCCGCTGATCGCGGTTTCTTTAACCCAGAGAAGTACAACGTATGTTCTCTTCCTCTCCTGCCGCCGTTCTCAGTTCACAAGCGTGCTTGCCCTTTCTAGATAATTCTATTCGACCAAAGAGGCGCAGGGAAATCTAAACCGTACGAATTGTAGCCTCTTCACACCACAAACTTCCCTGCAACCTTATTTCCAGGAGCGCGTCGCTCGAAGAAAACACAACATGGGATCTCGTGAAGGACATCGAGAAGATCCGGGAAGAGCTCAAGGTCGATAAATGGCACGTCTTTGGAGGATCTTGGGTTCGTCTGCTCTTTGTCTGGGTTTCATTCAACCCCACTCAAAATTCTTCAGGGTTCGACGCTTTCTCTTGCTTATGCCCAAGTGAATCAATCTGGACGAGATTATCCTGATTGAGGACTGATGGAATCCGCTATAGACTCATCCCGATCGCGTGAAATCCCTTGTTTTGCGGTGAGTCGCAGCAAGGGTTTGTAAGGCAGGCAAACTAGCTGATGTTTTTATAGAGGAATCTTCACTCTCAGAAAGAGGTGTGTTTTGTCGATTGCGCTATACCTTTCATTCGCCGATTAGATACTTGTCAGCGAACTCAAGTTCTTCTATCAAGAGGGGACGTCCCATCTGTTCCCTGAAGCCTGGTATGGTCGAACTCCTTGTACAATATTCACGATGGAGCTGAGGCTGTTTTGTAACACAAAGGGATGAGTATGTTGCACCGATCCCTGAAGCCGAGCGTGGCGACATGATGCTCGCGTACCATGCACAGCTCAATTCTGTCGACGATCAGACTCGTATCAACGCAGCGAAAGCCTGGGCTAAATGGGAGTAAGCCTTGCTAGGTAATCTAATCGCCTTTATAAAATTCTGACCAAGTATCACAAGAATGGCGACGTCCAGGCTCTTCGTTGATCCAGCCTATATTCAACGCGGTGAAGACGACGAGTTTGCCAAGTATGTATCACTTGCCATATCTTGCAAGCACCACCGCCTGACTGATGTCTATTAAGTGCCTTTGCCCGCATCGAGAACCATTACTTCGTCAATGAGGCACGTGGTATTTCCTTGTAAATTCCGTTGAAATAATATAGTAATGTCTGTTCAGGGTTTTATGAGAGATGGTCAACTGTTGGAAAAACAAAGTATTGACAAGATGTGCGTTTGTTGCAATTTGATAATTCTCTGACCCTCAGTAACATTTCTCTCAGCCGAGACATCCCTACCGTTGTTGTGCAAGGCAGATACGATGTTGTTTGTCCTGTGAGTGACTTGGCGATCCTGTTGATTCTCCTCATCATTCATTCTATTAAGGCCACCACCGCCTACGCGTTAAAGAAGGTATTCCCCGAATTAGAGTTACACATTGTTCCAGATGCAGGGCATTCGTCGCGCGAAATTGGGATTGCTAAACTTCTCGTCGAGGCGAGTAAACGGTCTACACATGAATCTAGAATCTGATGTGGCCTTGCACTTTTGTAGGCAACCAACAAATTTGCAGATT
Organism: Tephrocybe sp. 10521TJB; assembly: GCA_018221635.1. Classification (NCBI taxonomy): domain Eukaryota; kingdom Fungi; phylum Basidiomycota; class Agaricomycetes; order Agaricales; family Lyophyllaceae; genus Tephrocybe; species Tephrocybe sp. 10521TJB. Next base: position 19,061 of record JABAJS010000010.1, on the reverse strand, counting down.
TATAGTCTCCTTTTACGAAATCTCGGTGTTTCTGTTTGTATTTCTTAACCTGCAGGGTGGAAGTGATGGTGGGTTTAGGGGCAAGATGAGGACCCATTCAAATTGTAGGGCGTTGCATCATACTTGGTTATAAATATATCCGACACCACTGAGTACACCGTGTTCAAGCGCCAACCTACCGACGGCCCAAGGTCCCGCCATGATATTCAATGATCTAGAAATTTGGTCGAGCCCCAGACCAGTCTGTGGGACATGGATGACGATGACTTACATGCATCCAGTAGGTCTTTCCTCCTTTCCTCACGCCAGTTAAGTTTGCAAGCTGAAGCATGTGTATTGATCCTTGCAAGTACATGCAAGGATTTCAATCCGTGGTCGCATCTCTACCATAAGCTGAAGCCTTACAACGTAATCTGCACACGCCGTCCTTTTAAACGAAGTCAGATGCCTGCACACTCCCTTACGCGGATATAGATGAGACTGTCGGTGTCTCTGACCTACGGCTCCTTGCTCTGAAGTCTTAATCAGAACTCGTCACTCCCACACCATTGTATGCACGTATGCGAAGATTCTTCCTCACGCAGACGACTATGAATAGTCTCGTGAGTAAGGACTATCAAAGTTCCTATTTCGTGACGTATCATGATCGCATGAGCTATGGAGCAGTATGCCTGAGTTACACGTTTGCTTAGGGTTCTGTCAAACAATTATCGACCACTTGCGCTGAGCTCTGCACGATTTAAATAGCGCTTGAACGTAACCAGGAAGTGCAGGCCTTCTCTTTCTGAATGCGATGCAGTTCTCAACTCTGGTCTTGTTCTTTGCAACCTTGGCTATCACGCTTGTAAGTCTCCATCCTTGTGCTAAAGGAACCTCAGAGGACCACTCGCCTGTTCTTTTAGGCCTCCGAGGAACGTCGACCCGACTCAAAGCACACAACTGTCAAGGGCATTGTCTTCGACCGTATCGTCACCATTTGGCTAGAGAATACCGATTTCAGTGCTGCTGTTGCCGACCGTATGTATCCAAAAGGTTATTGTCTCGAAGGCTACAAATTGCCACCTAGCCAATCTTCATGCTCTCGCCAAAAAAGGACTTACACTCACCAATTACTTTGCATTAACCCATCCTTCTGAGCCCAACTATGTCGCGGTACTAATCTCTCCCCATTTAAAGTTGTGAGTTAATATGAGTTAAATCAAACTTGTTCTATAACAGTCCGTCGGTGGCGAGTACTTCGGGATCGACAGTGATGACCTCTTGAACCTTCCGACCAACGTCTCGAGTATCGTGGATCTTTTAGAACACAAGGGCATATCATGGGCGGAATACCAAGAAGATATGCCGTCCACAGGATTTACGGGCTTCCAATTTCTCAACCCGCATACCGGAGCCAACGACTATGTTCGAAAACACAAGTGAGTAGCAAGAGTTGCATTATCACCTATTTGTATGACTTACGGAGTCGTCAAGCCCACTGGTCATATTCGAGTCTGTTAATGCAAACCCCCAACGGCTTGCAAATATCAAGAACTTCACGCTCTTCGATCAGGATCTGAAGGACAATACATTGCCGCAGTGGATTTTCATGACCCCTAACATGAGTGTGTTCAATCTTCATAAATCCTCTCCACCTACTCATGGATACATATGTTTTGGCAGCAAATGACGGACATGATACAAATGTTACTGTTGCTGGTACTTGGTCGCGGGATTTTATTGAACCATTGCTAGACAACAGCAACTTCAACAACGATAGGACACTCATACTTCTCAGTGAGCTAAGCCGATCCTGAATTTTTGAGTCTGATAATGATACTAAGAGGTGTTGCTCAGCTTTTGATGAAAATGGAAGCACCAATAAACCAAATCGCGTCTTCGCGCTTCTTCTAGGCGGAGCCCTGCCGAAGAAACTCGTCGGCCAAACTGACGACATTTTTTACACGCACTACTCGTCGATCGCCTCTGTCGAAGCCAATTGGGGCCTACACACATTGGGCCGATGGGATGTTGGTGCAAATGTTTTCAACTTTGTCGGCAAAAAGACTGGGGACGAACCGCGTGCTGCAAAGATCAGCACCGTTGAGCTTAATGGCTCTTATCCAGGAATATTTAACTCAGTTGTCCTGGCGAAGCAACCAATCCCCAACACTGAGCTGGTTGTGAATGGCCGAACGGTACTACCCGCAATCCGCCAGGCATGGGCCTCGCAAGTCAAATGCACAGGATATTTTGGACAAGTGGTCCCTCCATCGATTCTCACCCCTCCACCAATCCCGCGCGGCTGCTGAAGCTCTAGCCTTGAGCGAGAGTAAACCTATTCACAATCTTTGACGAGCTTCTGTGGTTCTTGAAGACAATCTCATAACTGAAGGACTCATACTAGCTGAAGGGGGTACCTGATGTAAATGAAGGAGAATTATGTAACAAGACTTAACATCGTCTTATATCGTTTACCGCGAGAATGGAGCTATGTAATGAGCCGTTCGACTGTAATGCCAAGTGCTAGGTTCAACGAGTGGTCCTCTTCGCGAGTTGTTGTTCAACTCCCAGGGTGGGCCGCTGCCGTCGTTCATGTTGCGTCATTGCAAGCAATGATTGAAATATTGACGTTGTAGGTGGAATATAAATAACATGAATGCCCTCAAACCTGAGAGGTCGCTGTGGCAATAACATGGTTGGATAACCTCGGAGTAGCTCATAGCACGTTAGTCCTTACGCACCTGAGCATACATACATAAAGTATGAAAGGAAGGGAAAGTAGTCATAGAACCATGCGCAGATGAGACATCCAAGTGATTTTAACAGTATTCACTGTTACTGAGTATTCTGGGCTGCATCCTTTGTAGAATTATCGGTGACATGGTTGAATCATCTCAAAATGTACCAAAACCCGACAATTCGAAGCCAGTTTTTTCCTTACCACTGGTCGACCAACTGTTTGAAATCAGAACCTGAGCAATGGACATCATTAAACTGTTGATCACAGATGGTCGGGTTTTCCTCCGTGTCACGGATTTTGAATACGGATGAAAGGAAGGTTTTTTTTTTTTTTTTCAAAACTTCAGGCCCTGCCAGAAGTTCTGTACATTGGCTTGCCCGAGAGGACCATCGTCGACGCGATCGTCCAATACTCCAATAATATTTACCGGTGATACCTGTGGTAATTCCAAGCCCAGCTGTTGCTCCATGCCGACCGTTGTTCGAACAGGCGCCGTCCGTCATCACGAGGTTACAGTCGTGGCATGTATACTGTAGTGAGTCTCCCAACGAGCCATGGTTACAGCAGAGAGGCAGATGGCAGAGTATAACAACTAGAGAGCTGAGCAAACGCTGGCGAAGATTTATGAAGATCTGGGGTTAGATAGAGATATTCATTGGGTGATGAGAGGTGATGACGTAAGTCGTAAGTATTTCAACCTTACTTCAGATCTTCAGCGCCCAGGCAAGTCGAAAAATCTCACTTCATCTCAGTGATCCTCAGATCCTGTCAATATCTCGTGCGCTCCGGAAGGCACAGTGCCATGTCAAACGACGAGTGCGGTTGTTGCGGCAGTGCATCACTCATTTCTGATCTTTTGGAGCGAGATCATGTTTCAGGCAGACGGCGCCTTAGCCCTCAAATTTAAATCAAAGGGCTCAACTGGCTCAACTATTTACCCCAGCACTAGCAGTCCAGCAGAATATACTCGTGATGTAACCACGCATGGCTTGCATATATTGGTACGTTCCCCCTCTAGCATATGGAATCGTGCAGACGCATAATATGTGTATCATCATCTGTCGCATTGCTGTAACATGTTCCATGAAACTTATCACGGACTCACAACGGGACTCACAGACCTATAATAGCGCGATCAACCAGATTTTGATCATCGAATGATGTCGCCCTGGGAACCCCAAGCGCGTATATAAGGTACACGCGGACATTATGAATCTTTAGCAGTGCTCACCCCTCTCATCTCTTCGGCGCAGGTTGCCCCAGAGTTTGTTTTTTCGCAAGTCGACGTCTCTCAGCTCCAAAGACGACCTTGTTTGATAAATTCACTCGGACAAAGATGATTTCCTATCCCTCCTTTCTCCTTGCCACTCTACTCCTCAGTGCGGTGTCTGGCCTTGCAGCTCCTGTCAAGTGAGTTGCTACCCTCGTAAGACCACTCATCACTTCTTAATCACATTCCTAGCAGAGCCACGCGAGCATCATCCGTTGTTGATGTCCCGCGAAGTATCGCGGAGCCTAGTCCTGAGCTCCGCGTCCGCATTGTAGATAAGCAAATTTTCCCAAGAGGGACCCGAACACAGACATTTCGTCGTTCTCGCCTTGCTACTGAAGAACCTGGTGCTCTTCGTAGCGTTGAGGCTCGTGACACTCCTGCCGACGTTCTCCCTCGGCAGCCATCTCCATCCGCATCCCCGACTCCCGTATCTCCATCGTCTACCCGCGTTCGGCGATATCCACGCCGTCATCTCTACGAACATTTTGAGAAACGCAGGATAGAGGAGAACGAGAAAAGATGTGATGGACACCCCTGCGGCGGCCATCATCAACCGCAAACTGATGATGGCAGCTCCTCGTCGATACCTTGTTCCATCTCCACCGATTCTTCCGTCACCCCTACCTCGACAGATCCTTCATCTGGCGAGCCAACTGCCACATCTGGTCCTGATGCGACAACAGATCCTACAGCCACGGCGACAACCACACCTGGTCCTGATGCCAGCGGGACGTCAGATCCTGGAGCTAGTGAGCCTACAAATACACCACTGCCCGATACCACGGGAACGTCAGATGCTGCAAGCAGTACGCCGACAAACACCGATGACCCGTCAACATCGACCATGACGTCGGCTCCTAGCGATACTTCACCCAGCCCAACATCAGAACCTGTAAGCGGTGAACCGTCCGCGACAACCGAACCCACGGTCGGTGAACCTACGACCACGCCGGATAGTGGTGATCCTAGTGCGACCTCAGCCCCCAGCGCCACCACGACGCCGGATCCTAGCACCGGCGACTCCACAACTTCTTCAGACAGCGGTGAGCCCACTGCGACTTCAGATTCTGCTGCCACAACGTCACCCGCATCTCAAGCCGATGAAACAGGCTCAGTCAGCGATGGACCTTCTCCGACATCAGATGGGACGAGCGAGCCCACCGCTACTGGAGATCCTACTACGGCAGATCCTGCGGCGGGCGAGCCTACCAGTGCTCCAAGTGATGCAGAACCCACTTCCATTACTTCAGGAGATCCTACGGCAACCTCAGATCCTACAGCAGGCGAGCCTACCAGCACTCCAAGTGATGGAGGGCCTACTTCCGCTGCTTCAGGAGATCCTACTGCCACCTCAGATCCTGCGGCAGGTGAACCTACTTCCACTACGTCTAATAATTCTAGTGGAACTGCGACGTCTGGGCCTGACGGTGGCCAGCCTACAGCAATTGCAGGTAGCGGTGACCCTACCGCCACATCCGACCCAGGCTCTACACCGACGTCAGATCCAGGAGCTAGTGCATCTGCTACTGCCGCGGACGGCGGGGTTACGGGCACTCCGACATCAGATTCTGGTATTGTTCCCAGCCCGACTGACACGGGGTCACTTACATCGACTCCTGCGCCCATGTGCACCTTGCCACCCACACCCGTCACCGACGATCCCTCTGGCGCTTCGTCATCAGCATTGTCAGCATCAGGCACGGGCGATCCTGGGAACCCTGCACCGACTGACTCTTCTGCCACTTCCTCATCTGTAGCTGACAGTGGCCCGACGGGAGTTCCGGATATTTCAGGCAATGCAGACGGAGGATCGTGCCCAGCTCCTTCTCAAACGACAGATCCATCTGGCACGCCGACTACCTTGTCGCCTGGTACCGGCGATCCGACAGCGACTTCTGATACTGGCACTCAGACGACATCTAGTGATCCTTCGGTATCGTCTGATACTGGTACCCCGACGGACACTGGTACGCCTATATCGAGTCCTACACCGACAGACGGCCCCTCTTGCCCAGCCCCTTGGGGAGACCCAAATAATCCCCAACGGAGAGCTGCAGCGTCGTGTTCACCTAGTGTGTCAAGCGATCCAGGAGCGCCTTTACCCACTGGCCAGGATCTCCTTCGAGCACGATTAGAAAATCAGGATAAGAGGCGACGAGATTATCGACCGCGTGGGGAGGGCGGAGCGTACTACCGAAGATCGCAGCCCCCACAATCACAGCCACGTTCTGTGGTTTCATGGCCAGCCTTGTTTAAGTGAGCTTTTTTTGTTTTGTTAAGATCACCCCGTGAATTGTTTTGCTGATCGTCTCTTCGCAGACGAGACCACCATTAGCAGAGTGATTATCGTACACGTTTTGTCATATGAAAACTAACTCATGAGACTGGCTTCTCACGGAGTAATATAATTCTCATAAATCGGCGACGCTGCATTTTAATGCACATAATGGACGGGTAAATTTTAAGGATCAGTACGAGGTTGGGATGATTTCGATTCATTCAGGAATGGAACGGCTAGTGTGGCGCTATCGATGAGCCGTGACGCATCAAGCAACAATTTTCATTATACGACCATCTCAGCCTTATATCCAAGATATTGAAACGTGAAGACCTCAGTCCGGATCCAAGGCCCCCCGATAATTGCGCGGCAGGCAGGTTAACGCTATAAGGAAAGGACGTTAGAAAACTTGCAAGGTGCAGACTGAGCATCACAATCTATCTGTGTTGATGCGACGAGCGAGAGGGAATATCAATAAAAAAAGATAGTTAAATTACAACTCGTCATGGCCGCTGCCTGAAGTATGGAATGCTTCGGCTAGTTCTATTGCAAAGCACCGGTCAATGACAATCTTTGCAACAAAAATGGACAGGGACGAAATGACTTACTACGTCTAGTTTGTGGTGGGATTTCTACTGGCAGAATTACGTTATACTCAATAAACAGATCGCCATGTGTGGATTGCTCAAAAATTGGCATCCCCTCCCCTTTAATAGTCTGCACGAAACCTGTAGGACAAGGTAAACAAATGTCTGTCATACCATACAGCATGATGCTGGCAATTACCTGGTTGAGTGACACCCTTCCTTACAAGTCGTACAATGTGCCCGTCAAGGTGAGTAAGGTTGCGGTCGAATCCAAGAAGAGCCTATTGCCAAATGTAACCAAGTAAGGAGAGAAAAAATGGCGGCAATAACGCACCTCATCAATTCCGATAGTTTCTTTCCAGTAGAGACTACTTTCCTTCCTACGCCAACCTCCCTTGTCCTTTTTAGTGCGGACTCTGAGTATGATATCACCAGCCTCCCAGTCCGGGCTTTCATCAGCCTCCCCTTCAAACACGATCTCGTGCCCCTCCGGCATGCCGGGGGTAACCTCCAAAGTATAATCCGCGGTATGTTCCACAACTTTCTGGCCGCCACAATGGGGACACTGCCTCTTGATGACCTTTCCACGACCGCCACAGTCACTACAGGTGACTTGGCTTTGTGCGACCATGCCGGGAAAAATCTAGAACATGTAAACATTTAAATTCGAGATATTTTCAAGCAAAGCTCTCAATTACCTGCTGTTTAACGAGTCGAACGCCAGATCCGCTACATGCAGAGCAAGTATGTATATCTTTGTCGGACGCGGCACCGGAACCTCGACAGTGATCACAAAGTATGTGTTTCTTGGCCCTGAACTAAACGAACAGAATGTTAGATGGTATCACAGAAAAGGCGAGGATGGCTAACTTCAATACTTGCTCCTGTGTAACTGGAATGGTCTCTATTAGCATTGTTAATCGCGTATATGTTCGCTCAAACTTACACATCTTCTAGTGGTACTTCAAATTCGGAGACGGAGGATGGTCCACGGCGGGTTTGATGCTGTTGATCTGCACATCTCGTAAGTACGACAAATGAGCCTTCCGCTGACGACTCACAACCGCCGCCGAAAAAGTTCTGGAACATATCAAATGGGTTTGCTTGATGCTGGCCACCTTCGTGAGCTTTCAAGCCTTCCTATAGTCACTATCAGTGAGTCATTCAAAATGAAGCAAGAATGGTCCACGTAGGAAGAAGGGCCTCTTACCTCTCCGTACTGATCGTATATTGGGCGTTTCTAAATATGTTTTAGCAGCTGTTCTTGTATTCGTATATAACAAACCATACAGTTGAGTCAGATAGGACCTCATATGCTGCTCAATAAATCAGGGATTCGAATCTGGAGAGACACTTTCTGCCTTACCATGCGCGATTTCCACAAACTTGTCGGCCGCGTCAGGCTCCTTGTTCTTGTCGGGGTGGTATTTCTTGCTCAGTTTCTTGTATGCATGTCTGATGTCCTTGTCAGACGCAGATTTATGGACTATATTTCTAGATGTGATTAGAAAGTACGCGTTTGGAGTGAGCACGAGAGCAACGTACGCCCCAGAACTTTGTAAAGATCGGCGGCGGCGGCGAAAGAGGCAAGCAGTAGAACAACGAAATAAATTGGAAACATGACAAAGAGAGTGATAGGCCAAAGAGCCTGGGTGGGAGACGTGAGGACAACAAGTGGTAAGGTTATAAGGTATATGTTATCCCTTCTTCGAAATGTCTGGGCTACGTGTCCTGACGATCAGTGTCACGTGAGGTCACAAAGCGCGGTCCGGAAGGGACAGCTCTCCGACTTCCGAGGTTGAAACTTGGGCACTGGCATTTGACTGGCATGTTTAACACAAATCGAATATTGTGGATTCGTCGATTTCCAGTGAAATCGCGCAGATATTACTCCAGCTCTCAGATAACCTATCCTTTCGCTAAGCTCAGAGGTTTGTCGGTTTTTGTATAACTATAACCACACGCCTTAACTTGCACTTTCTTCAGCATACCCCTTCCAGATTTCTTCCGAAGATGCAATCGTGCAAATGGCTCCCTATGCCTCTTCAATCTGCCTCTTCAATAAAATTCTAGGATCTGTCGGCGCCCGCTTTCTTCCAGGATTCGGATTCGAGCCATTTCGTCCTGTACGCATCACACCTGTGTACTTCCCTGGGTGGATGATTGATGCCGAAGTTTCACTGGATGTTAGGTGCGGAGATGTGCAGGTCCGTCGGTACCTACTTTATGTTTTCTATGCATTCATGCCGGAGTCTGAAGCATAGGACGACTGGTGTCACTCAAAATTCGTATGTAACACTCATTTCACGATACGAACGATATTGCTGAAGGCCCTATCAGATATTTGCCAGGTTTATGCTATCAGAACTCTCACTTCGCCGTTTCTGATGTATTGTAGGTTCTGACTTTCGAGTGCTTTCTTGGGTCTCGTATCGCCGCGAACCCTCATTTTTTGAAAATGAGACTGTCCCATTTACGGAGGAACTTACACATCAACACGGCGCCGATGTTACTTGCCTACCATATACGATATCTCCTTTCGCGGCGCTCGACATCGCAAAGTCTGCAACGAACCCTATCGAGCTTGAAAAGGACATTAATCTTGTGCCCACCTCGATTGATTCACATTTGGTTAGTGCTGACCCACCATAAGGGGGAAGATCTACCGTTGATTATATCATACAGTTTGCGGCCTACCCAGTTCTTTTTCCTTTGTATCTCGCTCAGTATGAGTATCCACTACCGGGAAAGGAACGGCTCATGACTCTCTTCATTGAAGCCTCAACAGCGAATGTGAGTCCGACTAGCTTCTGCACATATTAGTATCCTTTTCAACATCCTATTTCAGGGCCGAATTCGCTCAGAAAAATTGGATATAGGCGAGGATTTGCGTAGCATGTGGAATTACGCCCCCAAAGCCTTGGTCGACTTTACCCATGCACTGGACGACGTCGATATTCCTTGTTTGAATGACACCCCAGCACGTTTCTTTGATGTCTTTGGGTTTCACCTTCCTGGAAAACGTGCTATTGCATCAAGTGCAACCCGTTGGCTGAATGATACTATTGTCGGCCACGGCGCGGGTCAGCTTTTGGTAGAGAAAAGTGGGACGATTGCCTCCGATTCTGATCCTCGTATTCGGCCATATACCTCCGAGGAACGAGAGGCTATTCAAAAATGGCTTTTGTTAGGGCAAGAAATTGAGTCGATGATGAGGGTCATAGTGGTGAGTTCTCTGACTCACCCCATTCAATGACTATTGACCCTGATTGTCGTAGTCTATGAGAGAAACACATGATAGGGCTCGCGCACTGACAGCGGAAAAGGTATTCCCTGAGGATATATTTGACAAATCGATTAAACACCTGGAGTCAAAAATTGCGGAGCTCCGGGCAGAACACGATGCGACAACGCCGACGTGGTTGAAAGAGTGGCAACACATGTCACAGTAATTTTTAATGCTTACAGCATTCCTGGCCAACATACATGTGTGAATCTGTATATGATATCATGCATTGGAAGGGAACTCCCCGTATTCTCGCTCTTCGTGCCATGTACCCGCGATTTATACTGTCGATTCGAATAAGTCGGAAAGTTCTCGTCAGTGCAATGTTCGAGAGAGAGTAACCCCAATCCGCAAATCGACTTTACCTCTTCCCTTTTCTCTAGTTGTGTGCGGTGGCACAGGTCATCGACGCGGGAACGAACATCGCGATAACCAAGTACCAAACTAGTACTAGTATTATCTTATTTCGAGCTTGGTTATTGGCTAGCACTGTATAGCTCCTCATGAGGAGTAACAACCTTTTATGTGGGCTTTAAAATATTCATAAGCAACACCTTCTCGCAACGTGATCAAAATTATTATTTGATTATTGGCCCTCTTAAAAACGCAATAATTTCGAACTAAAAGCATTTGACTTCTAGCCCCACCAATGGAGGGGTTGCAAACTTTTAAGCTAATAAAAGTGCCCATAATAAATGTTACATATACAACATGGGTGACTTAGTACATGGGTATACATACATACAACAGATAGATATTACAGCCCGAAGAATGAAAATATATTAGAGTTAATCAACGTCTTCCTATGCCCAGACTCAGGTTTGTCATACTCCGGTTACTGGTCCCGCTGGCGTCGTAACTCCTGCGGCCATCTTCATGGACGTTTAATTGAGTACTACTCGCGTTTTTCTTTCCATCCATCGAGAGAAATCCGGTCCGACCTTGCCCGCTGCCTACGCCAGTGAAGTTTAATGGTCCGCCCTTCTTCGAATCAAGACTGAACGCATTCCCAACGGGCATGCTCAGCCGCCGCATCCAGCCTGATTTCTTCTCTGGAGGGCGCAGGCTTATGGGTTCCGCCGGTGGTCTGAGAGAGGCGGGATTGAGGGGCGTCTGTGGCTTGCTATACTTAGTGGCGGAGCATGCTTCACAACCACAATAAGGTGCGTGACTAGAGTTGGGCGCCGATCGCGGTGGCTGAGTAGACGACGTCGGGGGATGGGAATGTTGACTGGCATGAGATGAGTGCGACTGATACCGTGACTGGCCGCCATGTGAGTACTGGCCAGAGTTGGAGGATGGAGAAGGTGGAACGAGGTTGCTTGTGCTATGAGAATACCGAAGTTGCATCTGATCGGATCCTGAGGATGGAACATAAACATCACCTAGATCCAACTGCGATTGCGGACGTTGCATTCGGAAAGAGGTTCGCTTCTCTCGAGGCTTGAGTTGAGGGTATGACTGTGGAGGAGCGGGAGATCGTGGATGGTCGTCCGTTTGACGTTCATAAGCCAATGGTACACGGTCACCGCGGTCCAACTCGCGTTGCTGTAGATGCTCACGTTCACTTAATGCGAGCTCTTTCTCTTTGAGTTCTAGTTGTGCGAGATCATTCAGTCGCTGCTGTCGTCGCCGAGCAGCTTCCTCTTGACGGGGAGAGCTCGTAGAAGGGCTGAAATTTCTAGAAACAGGACCATCTTGAAGATGATCACCTGGTGTCGCTCGTGGACTTCCGTTGGGGGGAATAGGAAGGTGACGCGATACAGAGGGTGACCTGAGGCGAGGCGAGGAGGGTATTTCCGCAGGTTGATATAGGCCAGCTAGGTCACTGACATTGCCGGAGGCAGAGGCACGATGAACGATTCTGGGAGGAGAAACATTTCCTGACTCTGCAACCGCCTTATCTATATATCTGTTACGCATGGCAGCAACTAGACTGCCACTTGTACTAGATTTATCAACCTCCGGCGACGGCAATCTAGAAACATGATTAGCATTGACACCGAATTCGTTTGTGTTTTCATGATTTTGCTGATGATGTCGATCGTCCTGCACAGAGTACCGTTGGTTAAAATTAACCCCAGGCGGAGATGTCTGCGACCTGACAGGGAGAGGCTGCTTGATCGGGTGGTCCTCTGGGATCCCTCGCGAAGAGGAAGGAGGAGGAGGTTTCTCTTGTGATTTTTGCTCTGTGGAGGGATGTGCGGCCAGGTTAAGAGTTGATCCGTCTTCAGAAGGGGAAGGAGCTGCCAGTTGCTTCACAGCATCATCATGATCAACAGGCAAAGGCGACTCTGTCAATCGAGGAATACTGGGATATGACGCTGCCGACTGAGATGACTGGGATTGTGATGCCTGCCGTTGTCGAGGGGGAGGTATTGGGAAGTGTGTCGGAGGCAGAGGGAATGCGGACAGTGAGCGGACGGAATCAACGTTTGTTTCATTTATGGGAGGTGCATCATAGGTAGAAGGCGCGGTAAAAATTGTAGCTTGGGTATCGCTTGATATCTTCGCGTTCGAAGGAGAGAGTGCCGCAGGAATTTGTCTTGTGGGGGAATCTTGTGGTGGTTCGGGGTCTGCCCTAGATGATCGACCGGTCGATGGTTGGCTGAATTCGTAAGAGTCTTTCCCCTCGAAGTTTCGAGGTGTGGGTGGTACACGAAGGTCAATATTCTCCGAGTCCCAGTGTTTCTCCAATGCAACGTTAGTTTTAATCTGAGGCTGCTGGGGCTCATCGATATTAGGGTCAACGAGATCTGGGGGGATGGATTCCGACCAACCCCCTTCACACAGTGCACGCCACTCTCCCAGATTCCCGATAGTTGGAGCATATCTTCTGACACCTTCGCATGTTTTGAGCCATTCTGCATCAGCAACTCTGGAGAAGCAAGCAGCGGCGCCATACGTGGTGGTAGCATGACGCTGCGTTACATGGAGGGCATGGTTGCTATTGAAGGGTGAGAGAAATGGAGGTATGAAATATACAAAATACTTACTATTTCTCCTGTGATATCTCTGGACCCAACGTCGAGATAACATTTATGTAGCGATTATGTTCTTCAGTTGTATCGCGAGGGTTCTTCTTGGTCTTCTTCTCATAGACCTGGCCTTGTTGTTGTTAAGAATCACGGCTGAGGCATATATTTAGCGCGTACCAGCTTGTTTTATTTTAGTGTTGGCATTGGCTATACGCTCGTCGTGAATCTTCTCTTCCTTCTGTGGGCAGATTAGCAAAGAGGCGACATTTCCGACCAAGGTAAGAAAACCAACAGCCAGCTTTTTGAACCACTTCTTAACTTCTGCGCTAATCGTATCGTACTCTTTGTCCACAACTTTGACGAATTTGGAATCGATATCTGAAGACACTTCAAATATGGTTGCACTGGCAATCATAGCATTTGCTATATATGCAGTAAGCCGCGTTAGCCAGCTTGCAAGCCAGAAGGACACGCAAACCTGCTATTTCTCCCGTCGTTCTCATGCTAGCCGTCTCGCGTAGTGCTTTCGCCAGCTTCTTCTGCAGTATGGCGGTTGCACCAGCAGCCTCACAGTAATCATTGAAGATGTTGAGCAGGGTCTCGAGAGATTTGCAAGACTTGTGGATATCGGACCTCTCGGCCAGAGACGGCGGAGCTGGCTTTGACGCCATTCATGCAAAATGTATCATACGAGAGATGACTTGTAAGAGGCAAAGCCCAACCACCGTGCAGTCGATCAGTTGATCAGGGGATGAAGCCAGAAAAGGAAAGCGCTCTCACAGCTTTGATCGTTCCTGCAACGTTTCTGCTTTCCACGCTGCCTGCAGATTCGTTGCGGTTAACAATAACCTACTTACCTTGCCCCCATCACTTTCTTGGGCAATGTTCGTGCAAGAGAGGTCTCTGATAATTGGTTATTTTACATAAAGCTCCGACTCTGCAAACCTTCGAAAACTTGGCTCCGCCAGCGGACCTGTCATCCGGTGAAACGATTAAGACTCTTCAAATGACTTTTAAAGCCAACACATTGCCTGTGACCTGTCTGCCCTCCGTTGCGGCAGTTGTGCCCCTTTATACCTTTTTCTAAACCGCCGGCCCTTTTCGCCGAAGGCCGTCAATGCGAACAACCACTCCAGTAAGTAGGATTTTGCATTATATTTATAGAAAATCACATCGCAATATCAGATAGGATCATATTATGAGCATGATGGGTGAGTAATTTCCATCTGGCGAGACCGTCATCGCGCGATATCTGGGACGTATGGGGTGGTCTGAGAGGGTAAGGGCGTAAGGGACGCGAATTAGCGATCATCACATGACGATCCAACACTTTATCAGATAAACACTCGACATATCTGCCTTGCCACTTCTGACACCCCACCCAATTCGTCCACTTCTCCCTCCCCTCCCCTTGCTCCTGCACACTCGAAAGCTGAAAGGGCTGAGTATTCAGACAGGATATTGATACCCCCGACAACATACCACTCCAACCTATGTTGTCAGAGTCAACGTCGTACCATGCGCATGCGGGGGAAGACGAGAGGCTACTACCGAGTTCGCATCCCAGAAGGTCGAAGCAAAGAAGGCCCAGGGCTCTCCTACCAAAGCTGAATGACTGGGCTGCGAATCCTTACTGGTATCTTCACTCTCTACTCGCCATACTTCCCAGTTCAAGCCTCAAATGTCTCGCAGGTTACTGCCGATCGTCCTGGTTTTCTCGATGTCGGTGCGTGTCTGCGCTGATTGCCACGCCACATGGCTTATATCCCTCCAGCGTGGTGTTACTATGTCTCCGCGCATCCAAGTGTACAAAGCCATCGCATGCCGAGCACTTAACGCCGAGGAAGACTCTCCTGAATTTGATCCTCGAAATCTTACAGCATTTGCCGTAGACTGTTCCAGTGCAGCCGTGCAGGCCAGGGCTGCAAAGATTCAAGCATGTACGCCGATAGCTGAAGCCATCTTCCATTTCGCTTACATCTGTTGCAGCCGTTGTTACCCTCATGAGCGTGCTTAGTGCCATTGCAACTGGTTTCTGGAGCAGGC
This sequence comes from Tephrocybe sp. 10521TJB, assembly GCA_018221635.1. Taxonomy (NCBI): domain Eukaryota; kingdom Fungi; phylum Basidiomycota; class Agaricomycetes; order Agaricales; family Lyophyllaceae; genus Tephrocybe; species Tephrocybe sp. 10521TJB. The sequence goes on along the minus strand of JABAJS010000010.1, from coordinate 3,891 downwards.
TTGGTGACGTACACGGAAGAAAACCCGTCCTTGCTCTTTTTCTAATTGGAGCTCTTTGCATGTGAGTGCCTTCCCTTCTTAGTGTCATCGATATGTACGTCATTCTGATGATCTTCCTTCAGGGAGGGAGTCTATGTCCTTGTCATGCAGACAGACTCCCTATTTGGCCGTCACGCAGAGAAATTCATACTAGCTGGCCCGATACTCGAGGGTCTAGTTGGCGGGCTGTCATCCTTTAATGGCGTTGTTCACGCGTAAGAGATCAAAATGTTTATACCCTAGTAAGGTCCATTCCTCATTGAATGCTTGTTTAGTTATACATCTGATTGTACAAGACATGGATCGCGGTAAGGATACCCCTCGTAGACCCGAGTCAGGTTGATTTTAATGTCGTTGAGCAGATCTAAAATCTTTTCGACCATACAAGGCATCGTGTTTATTGGCCTGGCTGCAGGCCCCTGGGTGAGTGCATCTGATTCACTAATCCTTATCAACATCTTACGCTCGCCACTGTAGTTTAGTGGTTTCGTGTTGCCGAAAGCAGCCGTCTTGGACGTCGAGAAGGCGTTTGCGCTTAGCATCGGCCTCTTGATAACGACATTGGCTTATCTCGTGTTCATTTGCCCAGAATCTCGACAACCCACTGCGTCTGATGACGAAACATACGACAGGGAGGCATCTCTTCTGAAGAAGTCCCTTTTTGCTGTTATCCGCACTTTTATCGTACGGTTTGTCGCTGCTTTGCTTATTCCTATTGCAATGTTCGCCCCTCGGACAATACCTGGACGCCCTGGAAAGAATTATAACCTTTTGTTGGTGGGGCTGGGATTGTTCCTATACTTGGTGTCAACGGTATATCAGACACTTTGTCCTCCTCACTTTTAAAATGCTCACTATGATTGGACAGGGTGTTTACTCTGCTAAGTATCTGTATGCACAGCATGTGTATACCTGGACCTCTGCTGAGGTAGGGTGTGTTTTTTTTGCCGCTCTCTTTCGTCATAACTGATGACGTCGTATAGTTGGGCCACTACATGTCCCTTTTATGGATTTCAAGAGCGTTCAACCTTCTTCTCTTCCTTCCCAGTACGTGTCGCAACCTTTTGGAAGCTCAGTCAACTGATTGGCATCAGTTATTATATCTTACCTCAAGCCCAAGACCAACCGTGCGGATGCTGATGCCTCGCAACTAGCCGCAGAGATGGAATTTGATAAGCGTCTTGCTCAAGCATCTCTTGCTATTGACGGCATTGCAGATGCTCTCGTTGCACTAGCTCCGACATCCTCACAGGCCACGTACATCGGTCTTTCATGTCTTTCTTCATTTACATCAGGAGGAAATCCATCCCTTCATTCGCTTAGTGCGGTCTGCCTCCATGCATGCGGTTTCGGCTCGGAAACTGGGGCTCTCTTTGGTGGTATTGCTGTGATATCGGCCATCGCGCACATAATCTCGGTAGGAATGTAACTGCCTCATCCTTGCACCAACTCACCTCTGGTTTGCAGCCATATGTTTATGCATTGACGTACAGTGCGACTGTCGCTGACTTCCCAAAGGCAATATTTGTACTTGCTGCAGGACTATTGTCAGTCGCCGTAATTCTACTGAGCGGCATCTCCACACGACCGGAGGATGTCGTTATCCGTCACCAACCTATAGAGGACGATGAAGAATCCGTCTAATGACGACCTCCAGCGATACCCAAAGCCTCGTTACAATGTGCCCATTCCTATGTATTATGTACTCGCGATAATGACAACTCTAATGGTTTCTTCTACATATGTTCCCCGCTTTGAAATGAATGCCCAAAGTTCTTTGGAAATAAAGAAAACCCCTATCCGTGGATGTGAAGTGGAGTGAACGAAAAAATTGGACACACCCGGAATTGAACCGGGGACCGCCCGCATGCTAAGCGGGCGTGATAACCAACTACACCATGTGCCCCGTGCTGTACAAGTTAAGACTAAAATTCATCTACGTAACATCAACTTATGATGAGTCAGCTAAGCGCTTCTCTTGAGGTTAAACACGACACACTCTCTCTCCCCAGCTATGTCTGGCCTCAAGTCATATCTCGCAGAGAAGTACATGTCTGGACCTAAAGCAGATGCCATACTTGCAAGAACGGCACCATTGAAGAAGAAGAAACGCAAGGCTGATACGTCAGTTTTGGCGTCGGTCACTCCGGTTGCAAACCTTTGCGACGAGGACGGCGGATGGGGGGCTGAAGATAAAGAGGACATAGACGACGTGGTGGAAGCTGTTGTAGCGAGCGACCGGGGCTTCAAAAAGCGGAGAATTGAATCTACGGAAGGAGGCTCTGGCTGGGCAACAGTTCGAGAAGGTTTGAAACAGGAGAGCCCTCCGCCAGCCGAAGACGAAAAGCCGGTAGTGGTTGAAGAACCAAAGCGTCCTGTGGGTGGGTTGATGACGGCAAGTCAGCTGCAGAGGACAATGGGGAAGAAAGACGCGATACCAACTGTCACTGCTGAGGAGATTGCACAGGCACAGGAAACCGTGTATCGTGATGCAAGCGGGAAAAAGATTGATACTAAAGCGGCTCGGGCTGAAGCGGCGCGTCTCAAACGTGAACGCGAGGAGAAGGAGGCACAAAAAATGGAATGGGGTAAGGGCCTTGTGCAGCGTGAAGAAAAAGAAAAGCAGAGGCTAGAGATGGAGAAACAGCGAGACAAAAAATTCGCGCGACACGCAGATGACGCAGACTTGAACGAGGAGATGAAAGCGAAAGAATTGTGGAATGATCCTGCGGCCGCATTTTTGACCGTAAGCCGTGGTTGTGTTCGCTGCTTAATATCGTATTGATCTCTCTTGGCTTCCAGAAATCCAAAGCTAAAGGCCCGCGGAAACCTGAACACAACGGTCCTCCGCCTCCGCCCAATCGCTTCGGAATTAAACCTGGATATAGGTGGGACGGTGTTGGTGCGTTGAATACCTTCTGAAATTCTTTCAGTAAACTTAACATCTACCATAGATCGAGGCAATGGCTTCGAGAAAAAACTCTTCCAGAGCAAGAATGAAAGAAAACGTAAAGGACTAGAGAGCTACCAATGGGGTGCAGAGGACATGTAGGCAACATGCAGGTGTACATGACCTTCACTCTCAATATAGGGCTGTCAAGCCTCTCGCTCGTGCGCCAAGTTTCGTGAGTCTAGAATTCCAAAAGCTTTGTATAAAATGTCTTCTGAATTTCATGTTATGAATTGGCTCATAGGCAACATGTACTTGAGCGCCGTTGACACCAGCAACGTTACGAAGTCGTACTGATGTTCATGGATGTCACCTTGCTCTAGCATTATATTAATACCTCGCTCTTCGAACACATACCAGGTAATAACTCGTCGGTTTGTCAAAGTCTGTCCGTTATCGTGGCAGCTATAATCGTAATATACATACTTACCTGTTGGACACTAGTCTGTAGCACACGATATTAAGTATGTAATCTGTAATCTACAAGACGGAGATGATGTAATGTGCTTGAGAGTAGGTATGGTACGAAAATGGTGAAGTATGTTGATGAGCCATCGATACCAGGCCCGAGCAGGGGAGGAGGGAGATGAAATTGATGGAAGGGAGGCGGTCAAAAGATATTAAGTAATCTTAAAAGTTTGCGAGCGAGGAGACGGGAAAGGATGATGTCATAAACCTCTGAGTCGGCATTTATGCCCAGTGAAAAGTCGGTTGAGTGGATACAAGCGTAAACGAGCCAAATAAAATTGATCCAGCGATATCGAGCGGAATTGATAATAATATCTCTTTCAACATGCACGTCATCAGACATGTACAATTGGAAGCTACTTAAGTATGATTTGCGCAACGTTGTGATCACGAAACACAACTTGACCACAAACCGCCACCACATGGCAATACTA